>VKHI01000663.1:0-10772 GCA_015145745.1 Poterioochromonas sp. DS
CCCATCGCATCTTAGCAGCAACAATCGCCTCAACTCGGGAAATAACGTAGGTGTGAACTGTGAAGGTAGCTTACACTTCTCCATTGCAAGCTCTCTAATTCCAGTGAGGTCACAGTTGCCTCGGAGATCTAAGGACGAGATGTAAATCTTTGCAAAGGGGAAGTGTGAGTAAGGAGGAGGGGGACCAGATGGACCAAACAAACCACCTCTCACCGCAGAGAAGATGTTAATTCTTTTATTATGATCACTAAAATTCGGTACTCCCGCCCTCACATAACCCTCCGTATCGACCCATAATTCCTTCACTTCGCTATCCGCTGGCAATCCATCTCGAAGTTCCTTCAATCCTCTGATACTCAACCTCTTCACTTTTCCCAATGCATTGATTGACAAGATCCGAGGACAATAGCTAATGTTTAGACTGTAAACCTCACCCAGCATTGACACATCTTCCAACAGTTCACAGCCTTTGAGATTCAAAGTATGCACACGGCGTAAACATGAAACATCAATTAACGCTTTACTATCTGAAAGATCAACTCTATGGAGCGATCTCAACTCTGGCCCCAAGAAATCTGGTGAAGAATTTAGTAAAGGCATCTGACTTGATGAAAGATGTTGAAAGAACTGAGCATCGTTCTGGTTGACGAATTCACATTTAATGTTCGTCACAAAAGAATGTAATTGCATAGAAGAAGAAGTATAAATCTTCAACACCCACGCACTTTCAGTGACAGTTGAGCTATAATTCCATATAGTTAGATACTTGACGAAGGGAAAGTTTTTTAATGAGATTTCAAAAATTTCATGTGACTTTCCGTTTATGTAAGAAAATAAACCACCTCCAATACCAACACGACTGCCGCCGCCAAAAAATCCACCACCACTGTTACCCAATTCTTGTAATTCAATTGTTAATCTTTCAAAGAGAAAAGGAATCTCAACTATTCCCTGGGTTTGACCTGATACAGAAAATAATGCTGGTAAGGCTCTCATTTTGAATATAAACCCAAAATTCACTTGTTGATTGATGTTTCTGACAGGCAAGGTCTTAATTCTTTCAATTTGAAGTAGACTTGGTGGTGCCTTTCCGAACAAACCGTGGGTCATTCCGAGAACTCGCGAACTCACAGCATCTCGTAAATCATAGTAGACAGTCAATCGCTTAATTTCTGAAAAATCCCTTTTATTTGCATTGACAAAGTTTCTCCAATCCAAAGATGAGGAATTTTTGAACTCAGGTTTAGGTTTAGGTGGGGGAGCAGTAAACACGGAATTACTCAAAAACTGCTCACCATCACATCGCTCATGAATATGATAAGAGTCAGGAAGGAATACAAAATCGCGAATTACAAAGAAAATATGAGATGGAAGGTTATGAATAGGCATTTTAATCTAATGTTAATCTTATCCACATTCTATGGCGTCAATTTAAAAGAATTGAAGGTAAACTAAGCAAATGTAACAGTTAACATCTATTAACAATGGTTCTGTCAACGAGAGTGAGTTTTGGTATTGATTTATAGAAAGAATTCAAAAGAGATTTTATGGAATTACCTTTCACAAAAAGATTTTCGCAAAGTTCTCAATTTACAGAAAAGATGAGAAAAGTAGATCTGGTCAAAACCCTTTGTGATGATAGACACGGCAATTCTTAAGTCCTGACACTTCATAGACGCCTATTGGAGCCATTATATCTAATAACTTTAACGCGGAACAACTTCTAAGGATCAAGACTTTCACTGCAGCTCGAATTGTCAGATTTACTACATCTGCTTGCGAAAATAATTCTAATTGTTCCATCTCTTGCTCGATACATACATTCTTCAACTCTGGACAACCATCAATCTTCAACACCTTCAAACTTGGTAATCGATCAAATGCTATTCTTTCCGCCCCATCGCATCTTAGCAGCAACAATCGCCTCAACTCGGGAAATAACGTAGGTGTGAACTGTGAAGGTAGCTTACACTTCTCCATTGCAAGCTCTCTAATTCCAGTGAGGTCACAGTTGCCTCGAAGATCTAAGGACGAGATGTAAATCTTTGCAAAGGGGAAGTGTGAGTAAGGAGGAGGGGGACCAGATGGGCCAAACAAACCACCTCTCACCGCAGAGAAGATGTTAATTCTTTTATTATGATCACTAAAATTCGGTACTCCCGCCCTCACATAACCCTCCGTATCGACCCATAATTCCTTCACTTCGCTATCCGCTGGCAATCCATCTCGAAGTTCCTTCAATCCTCTGATACTCAACCTCTTCACTTTTCCCAATGCATTGATTGACAAGATCCGAGGACAATCGCTGATGTTTAGACTATAAACCTCACCCAGCATTGACACATCTTCCAACAGCTCACAACCTTTGAGATTCAAAGTATGCACACGACGTAAACATGAAACATCAGTCAATTTCTTGCTGTGTGAAAGATCAACTCTATGGAGCGATCCTAACACCGACCCCAATGTATCTGGTAATGAAGTTAGCAAAGGCATCTGACTTAATGAGAGATGTTGAAAGAATTGAGCTTCGTTCTGGTCCACGAATTCACATTTAATATTCGTTACAAAAGAATGCAACTGCATGGAAGAAGAGGTATAAATCTTCAATATTCGTGCACTATTATTGTCTGAACTTTTACTCCAGATAGTAAGGCACTTGACGAAGGGAAAGTTCTTTAATGAAATTTCAAAAATTTCATTTGAATTTCCATTTGCGTTTGCAAATAAACCACCACCACCACCAGCAGCAAAGAGTCCACCACCACCACCTCCACCACCACCCATCTCTTGTAATTCAATCGTCAATTTTTCAAAGGGAAAAGGAATCTCAACAATTCCCTGTGTTTGAGCTGATACAGAAAATAGTGCTGGTAATGCTCTCACTTGGTGTAAAGCCAATGTAAAGCCAAAATTCACTTGTTGATTGAGGTTTCTGACAGGCAAGGTCTTAATTCTATCAACTGCAGTTGCAGTAGGGGCGGACTGTGCAAATAAACTGTTGCTAGCTACAGTCATTCCGAGAAGTCGAGAACTCACACTACTTTGTAAATCATAGTAGACAGTTAATCGTTTAATTTCTGAAAAATCTTTTTTATTTGCATTGACAAAGTTTCTCCAATATAAAGGTGAAGCATTTTTAAACTCAGGTCTTAGTGAAGTAACAGCAAACAAGGAAGTACTCAAAAACTGCTCACCATCACATCGTTCATGATTCTGATAAGAGTCAGGAAGGAATACAAAATCGCGAATTACAAAGAAAATATGAGATGGAAGGTTATGGATTAACATTTTACCGTTACACATGTGTATAGCGTCAATTTAAAAGATATTAGAAGAGGGTCCATTACATTTAATGTTTTGCCGGCGGACATCAGAAGGAACGATTTCTCACAACGTTACGCTGTAAGTGTAATTTGGGGGTGGGAAGCGACGAAGCGAGTGCCTCTCTCATGGTTGTTCATACTAGCACTGCACCCTAACCCGTCTGATCAAGGAAGTTAAGCGTGCTCAGGCGAGGTCTCCAGAGTTTACCAAAAACCTACCGTACCAACTTCTTCCTCTTTCTGGTTAGTCGCTGCTGAACAGAAAGAAGAACTGCAGAGGACTTTTATTCAATAAATTTTAATTTCTCAACTCATAGAAAAGAAAACATACGCAGTTCCCGTCAAAACCCTTTGCGATGATAGACACGACAATTCTTAAGTCCTGACACTTCATAGACGCCTATTGGAGCCATTATATCTAATAACTTTAACGCGGAACAACTTCTAAGGATCAAGACTTTCACTGCAGCTCGAATTGTCAGATTTACTACATCTGCTTGCGAAAATAATTCTAATTGTTCCATCTCTTGCTCGATACATACATTCTTCAACTCTGGACAACCATCAATCTTCAACACCTTCAAACTTGGTAATCGATCAAATGCTATTCTTTCCACCCCATCGCATCTTAGCAGCAACAATCGCATCAACTCAGGAAATAACGTAGGTGTGAACTGTGAAGGTAGCTTACACTTCTCCATTACAAGCTCTCTAATTCCAGTGAGGTCACAGTTGCCTCGAAGATCTAAGGACGAGATGTAAACCTTTACAAAGGGGATGTGTGAGTAAGGAGGAGGGGGACCAGATGGACCAAACAAACCACCTCTCACCGCAGAGAAGATGTTAATTCTTTTATTATGATCACTAAAATTCGGTACTCCCGCCCTCACATAACCCTCCGTATCGACCCATAATTCCTTCACTTCGCTATCCGCTGGCAATCCATCTCGAAGTTCCTTCAATCCTCTGATACTCAACCTCTTCACTTTTCCCAATGCATTGATTGACAAGATCCGAGGACAATCGCTGATGTTTAGACTATAAACCTCACCCAGCATTGACACATCTTCCAACAGCTCACAACCTTTGAGATTCAAAGTATGCACACGACGTAAACATGAAACATCAGTCAATTTCTTGCTGTGTGAAAGATCAACTCTATGGAGCGATCCTAACACCGACCCCAATGTATCTGGTAATGAAGTTAGCAAAGGCATCTGACTTAATGAGAGATGTTGAAAGAATTGAGCTTCGTTCTGGTCCACGAATTCACATTTAATATTCGTTACAAAAGAATGCAACTGCATGGAAGAAGAGGTATAAATCTTCAATATTCGTGCACTATTATTGTCTGAACTTTTACTCCAGATAGTAAGGCACTTGACGAAGGGAAAGTTCTTTAATGAGATTTCAAAAATTTCATTTGAATTTCCATTTGCGTTTGCAAATAAACCACCACCAGCAGCAGCAAAGAGTCCACCACCACCACCACCTCCACCAAATAGTCCGCCACTGTTACCCATATCTTGTAATTCAATGGATAATTTTTCAAAGGGAAAAGGAATCTCAACAATTCCCTGTGGTTGACCTGATACAGAAAATAGTGCTGGTAATGCTCTCACTTTGAACGAAAAGCCAAAATTCACTTGTTGATTGAGGTTTCTGACAGGCAAGGTCTTAATTCTATCAACTGCAGTTGCAGTAGGGGCGGACTGTGCAAATAAACTGTTGCTAGCTACAGTCATTCCGAGAAGTCGAGAACTCACACTACTTTGTAAATCATAGTAGACAGTTAATCGTTTAATTTCTGAAAAATCTTTTTTATTTGCATTGACAAAGTTTCTCCAATATAAAGGTGAAGCATTTTTAAACTCAGGTCTTAGTGAAGTAACAGCAAACAAGGAAGTACTCAAAAACTGCTCACCATCACATCGTTCATGATTCTGATAAGAGTCAGGAAGAAATACAAAATCGCGAATTACAAAGAAAATATGAGATGGAAGGTTATGGATTAACATTTTTATTGACAACAAGAAAACAATCTATTACCTGTATATAGCGTCAATTTAAAAGATATTAGAAGGGAATAGTAACTGTATCAACTCAGAGAAACTTTTATTCAATATTTTTGAATATTTTCCTTAGAATGATAGCTTGCTATGATTGAACTTTCAATCGAAATATTAAGATTAAAAATTTTAAAGCTTCAGCAATTGTGCTTTCTTGTTTTTTTTGTTGTTTTTTTTTGTTTATTTGAGAAGAAAGAAAATTATTTGACCGATTTTTAATTTAATAATCTACTACAAAAAAGAAAAAAGAAAAAACTGAAAAAGAAAGCCTATTGTTGATTTAGCGACCAATCATACAAATCATACACAACCTCGAACCTTCCAATTCCAGGAGATGAATTTCCTTCGAGATTCACTGAAACCTTTTCAGTTTTACTCAAAGATAGAAATAGAGAAAGTTTGGAGCATAACTCCGTTATATCGGATGATTGCACTTTTTCTCTGTAGGCTTCAAAATAATTTAGCACTCGCTCGATCAGTAACGGTAAAGACTCTCCACCAAAATCATAACCATACCATAAAAGCAACTTAGGTAAACGAACATAACTTCTTTTCTCTTCACTTCTTAGATCGATAACATGAACTTCTGATTTCAGATAATTAACTGTTGCCAGTAGTAGTGAGTCTTCTAAGTTATCCTTAGTAAGTAGAGAAATAGGAGGGCAAGACTTGGCACCACAATTTAAGATAAAGTGAATCCTTGGATCAAACGAATCTTGATTGATTGCAAATAATGTTCTTCTATCTTCAGGCTGGAAATAAGTCGATTGCGAATGACGAAACTTCGGATGAGGCCGATTCGCTCTAAGAACACCATGTTCAATATCATCAAGGCTGAAAATACATCCACTGATATTATATGTCACTCCTGTAATACCCGTAAAGAAGTTAAAAGTATCCGTCAAATCAGTTGGATGAATACTTTGAGGTGGATAAACACATTTTCCATGTATTACCATTGCATTATATAAATTACTGAAAAAACAAATCTTCTCTCCATCGCTAAGATTAATTAACTGTTCTTCAGGAATAAGCGAAAGTTCTGTAGAAATTAGGACGTACTTTAAGAACTCTGGGGATCTGAATAACGAAGGATAGTCAACCAATTTCCTTGAAGCGGCAGTGTATCTGTCTAAGAGGATCGCAGACCGTATATAAAGACGATGAGAAAGTTCATCAATATTTTTGCTTGGATTTGCATCAAATAAGCTATTTGATTGAATAAAATCAAGTATTTTATCTCGGATCGCCAAAGAATTCATCGGTTCGCTGGTTGTTGATGGTAAGACAAGAACGTTAGAAACTACAGTTGGATTTGCTTCATTCAGTGTGGGTGTAAGTGAAAAAGTTATATTATACTTTTTTAAAAGAGGCCATAGTTCTTGAGAGTTCACTAAAGCTATTAATTGATCATATCCTCCTATATGTGTTTCTCCTATAAAAATTTGAGGCACAGTTGTAGTCTTGGTAAATGCGATTCGTTGAGCAGTTCTGTCTTCAAAAAGTACCTTAACTTCAAAAACATTAATATCAACAAATTTAATGTCAAAGTCTTTCAATGTTTCTTTGACTAAAGTGCAATATTTACATCCATGTCTCGAGTAAACCTGTACTCTCTGATCTACGACTTCATCCAAGGTGCTCATCCCTAAAATTCTGGAAGCCATGGATAATGTTACTCTTTTTTGATAATTCAACAAGGGATTCCTCCAAGATAGTGACAAAACTAAACAATGAGTCTTTAAAAGAAGAACCAATAACACATTCATCATTATTTTTACAATAATACGTCAGGTAACGTAGATTTATGAAATGGAGGTTGGAAATCCATAAGAAAGGTTTCGAGTCTATGAAAGCAATCAATCTAATTTCAACTCCAATAGTAAGGAAGAGATTATTGAGGTTGGCACTGTCCAAGAAAGACTTCCATCTCAGTCAGTAGTAATTCCCAAGAAGAATAAGAAATGATATTAGATTACAACATTGGCATATGTATGCAAATGTTTTAAATTCTTATATAATCATTATCTTATGACTTCCTTTTTCCAGAGATTCTTTACCCCTGATAGTAAAATGGTGAAATTACCAATGACTATCAATGTACCTAGAGCAGAAATTAGTGGAAATGATTTAATAGCGGTTTATTTCCTTGTATTAGCACAAGCATCACCTGATATTTCAACATCAGTCCGGAATATAACCTTTATACCTGAAACAAAGTTTATTGATTTAGAAACAAGATGTAATTTTCGTGTTCTTCATACAGTATTTTATGATCTTAAACCAGTTTCTAATATTACAATACACCACTTGTTATTACTGATGAAGATGTTGAAGTTTCTCGAAAAAGGAAAAGATCAAATGATATGGATGCGTTATTACGCTCCATTAAACGTAATATAAGGTTATTAGATCCTGTGAGTGGTAATTTCTGGGAGACAAGATTTACTCCATTAGAAACACCTATATCAATTGAAGGAAAGTTTTTAATGAAATTTAAAATGAATGAAGAGAAATTAATCACAGAATTAATCTATAGTCCTCAAGACTAAAGTTATTTTTAAGGAAGAGATCCTTTTCCTCCAGTTATGAGTGGGTTAATTTCTTTTTTCTTTCTTCTTTATCTTGTTCGAGTTAATGGTATTTTCTATCGTTTGCTTTTCATGTATCCTTTTCTATATCAATCAACCTTTCTATATGACTTTTCTTCTTTCTATATTTAAAATATTTTGAAACCCTTAATTAAATTGAACATCATCGTTGTCTGGAGGGTAATTATGTATGAACAAATATATTTTCAATTTTACATAACGAAAGAAATTGAAAGTAAATATCACAATAAAAAAGATAAAGATTCATTTTTTAACTGTACATTATTTCCAAAGAATATTTCTTTTTAGCAGACTGGCCTACTTTAATGCGAACAAACTGCTGAGTCTGCACTCGGTGAAGGACACGTAGCATAACCTCTATCAGGCAATGGACTGATAATAATTGATTTGATTAATTTTGTTGGATGAATAATCAGCCTCATTTGTGCTTGTATCACAAAAGGTTGTGGGTTTTGTAACCTCGAGAATTTTGATTGACAGAAAACACCACTCACCGGATCAAATAATCCTCGATCTAATGCGGGAAGTAAGAAATCAACTTCTTCATTAAATTTTCTTTTCTTTAAACTTGAAATCATTTCTTTTGAACTATTAATAAGATAATTTGTTCTATTACTCTCTCCAATAAATCCAGTAGAAATAGAAACCGGGCATATATTATATACTTGTGTATAAGTGATATGAGTTGAGCAAATAAGCTCTGTTTCATCTTCTTCATAATCTGATCGTTGCTTTAATTGAATATTTGAGACAGTCGTTATTTTATCTGGTGCTGATTGTAATAAAATTAAATTATAATAGATGATTAAATCAAGGGAATGAATGTCTATGATAGGTCGAGGATTATCGATTGATGGGATTTTCGTCATTGAACAACAAGGTGTAAAGAATTTACGAAAAAATGCTAATAGTAATTCATAATCATAAGAATTCATGACATTCGCATACATTTGAGCGTATTTTCGACGTATATCATCCTTGAGAATCCTTGGGATGATTATAGGGATATACCGCTTTGATGGCTTTGTAAGGGGTTTTGGATCTGTGGACTTCCTTCTACGTCTTCGATAAGGTCGTTTATAAATATAAACAACATGAGAAGATGGTGTTTCTTCGGCGTCATCAACATCATCGCTCGAGAAAGATGAAGCAGATGTCTGTTTTCGTACACAGAGCCCCTCATTCTCGCCCTCATCACCCAACTCATCAATAATATCAATATTTTCTAACAATGCATTAATAAACGTATCTTCACCTTGAGAATACATCTATCTCAATATGGAACAACAATAACACCAATAACTAATTCGCTTCTCTCGTCTCTCTCTCTCTCCTAAAACCTCCCTCTTCCTTCCACTTCATCGTCTGCCCAAATGGGCAACTACGACCCTCATCCACCACTATCGGGTGGGTTTCTGCCCGAATGGGCAATTATGTGGTGATGTAGAGTTGTGATATGAGGAGATTTTTGGGAGTAAAACACAATTATCACATTAATAGTGTTATTAGTTATCTGATTATTAATAATACCTTCACTTGACTTGACTTGACTTGACTTGACTTGACTTGACTTGACTTGAGACCATGTTTTATCTCAGTGAAGAAACCTTTATTAATGAACTATTGGAAAATATTGATATGATTGATGAATTTGATGAAGGGGATGGTGATAGTGGAAGTGGTAGTAGTACGGCAAGAGATCTTAGAGAAACTGGTTCATCATCGAGTGATGATTCTTCAAATGAAGAGTCATTAGAGCTTTCTTCCTCAGCACATGTTGTTTATGTGCAAAAACGACCATATCGACAGAGAAAACGAAAGACCACACCTCCTAAACCATCTAAGCGCTACCAACCTATTATCATTCCACGAATCCTTAAAGGTGATATTCGTCGACGATATGCCCAAATGTATGCGAACGTCATGAACTCCTATAACTATGACTTAGTAATGTCATACTTTCAAAGATTCTATGTTCCTTTTGCTTCCATGACGAAGAACCCCGTCCGAGATAACCCTAACCCTATCACAGAGATACATGGTATTGAATTACTAACTTATTATTATTTAATTTTACAACAATCTGCACCTGATAAAATAACAAAAGTTTGTGACATTCAGTTGAAACAACGATCTGATTCAGATGATATTGAAATTATTTGTCATTTTTCTGCTTGTTATACACAACTTTATGAATTAACTCCTAACTCTATACCTAATTGTTTTAAGGAGAAAACTCAATTAACTTTACAAGATAAACCTGTATTAGGAAAGAGAAAGATGAATGATGAAGTTGAATATTTATTACCTTCCTTAGATCGTTCAATGTTTGATCCAATCAATGGTGTTTTCTGTCAATCTAGATTCCAACGTTTACCTGCCCCAAAGCCACATTCTGTTGATGGTCAAATGATAATGAAGATTAATAGTATGAAGCAAATTGTTTCGATTGCCTTTGGTCCTTTGCCCAATCATCCCTCTCATGTGCCTCTTTGTCAGAGTATTGCTGATGAACGTGGATTGCCACACACTTTACCCCTTCCCATTTCAACTCATTAATATATGATGTATAGATTGTATTGTCTTTCTTTGTGACTGTTCTTATTTATTTTTTGAGAAATTTTGTAAATAATTCAATCTTTTTTCCAACATGTTCTTCAGTCATTCAAGAATCACTCTTTCGGAAAATCATTCCCATTAGAAATTAGAGTTTTTCTTCGCCCTCTGCTTTAAGTTTTAAACAGCTCAAAAGAAAAAAGAAAAAA
>VKHI01000664.1:0-16241 GCA_015145745.1 Poterioochromonas sp. DS
AGCGAAGAAAATTCGTTATAAATGGGAGAATGCTCCAGCTCAACAACAACAACCTCCTACCAACTCAAACAACAATAATAACACTACGACTACTCAATCATCTCAATCGAATTCAAATGATACAAAGAAGATTGCTCAGAAGAGACCTCGAGTCATTGTGCCATTGAAGCAAGGAGTTTCTCTCCCTAACAATAATAATAGTGGAGGTGGTGTGGGAGTCGGAAGAGGAGGTGGAGGAGGTGGTGCAGGGAATAAGAGACAGTTCCAACAGAGTCAGAGTCAAGTAGGAGCTATCTTAGGATATGATTGGGATCCTAGTAATGATGAAAATAAATTAATTGAAGAAACAAATCGAGTAGCTAGTAGTGTCTTGTATATGCGATATAAATAGCCAGCCAACCTATCTATTCCAATGAGATTATTCTTTTCATCTCTTTTCATGTCTTTCTTTCTTCTTGTTAAAGCATATTTTAACTTTGATAACAATTTCTAACAATGAAAAGGAAAGGAAAAGAAATCACAACAAGTCCTATAGCAAGTAATGTATAAAGTGGTTCGACTTGTAATGAACTAATTAGAATCATAATAGCAAAGATAATCACAATAATTGATGGTAAAGGATGTAGGAAGACACGATAAGGTCTGATATGATTCCTTTTCTTACATCGAAACATAATAACAGAGGATGCTGTCAGAGCATAATAGATCCATGAGATTGGTCCAACATAATGTAATAATAGAATAAAGTTAGATCTACTTACAAGTAATAGTAATATTGACCAAATAGCTTGAGCTATCAGAGCAATATAAGGTAACCCCTTCGTATTCAACCAGGCAAAACAGGTTGGGAACTTTCCTTCTCGACTAATAACATAGAAGATTCGACCACCTGTTAGGATGGATCCATGTAAGGCACCTAGTACTGAGAGTGCAACAGCCACAGCCACTATCTTTGGCAGTATTACTTGTAGTGAACTTGACGATTCTTTCCATTGATTGGTAATGATTTCAGTAAATTCAACAGCAATCGCATCACTATCTGTTATCTCATGACACGTTAGAACTAATAGATAACTAATATTTAATAGCACGTAACATATTGTAACTAGAAGTAAAGAGATGGTTATAATCATTGATAAATGTTTTGTTGGATTCTCTAATTCTTCCATTAGAGTATTGGTGTCACTGTAGCCGTCAAAGGCCCAGAGACAGGCGATCATTCCTGCACCTATACGATACCAGAAATCCCAATCAATGAACTGTTTGAAGAATGCTGTTATCGTCATTGATGATGAAGATATAGAGAAAGAAGAGATGAAAGTATGTCGTTGTAAAGGATAGATCATTGCACAGATGAATAAATAACATATTAATAATATTTTACTAATTAATATAATTTTTGTTAATATTTTGGAGATTTCTAATCCTATACAATTAATAATAGTAATCAACACAATCACTAATATTGATAATAGAGTCGCTGTTGTTGATGGATTTAAATCAATCCAATCAGATCCAGTAGCTGATAGCAGGTAATCAGTAAAGATGGTTGCTAGTATTGCTTGTGAACCTGTTTTACTGATAAAGAACATGAACCAAGCAAAGGAAAACCCAATGTATTCACCGTATGCTTCGGTTAGATAAGAGAAATCAGCTCCTGAAGATGGGATCAACCCACCTAGTTCAATGTAGCACTGTGACATGAATAAAGTGATAAGACCTGAAAGGATCCAGGAGGTTAGATCTAACGGGATAGAACAATCAGATCTCAATAAAACAACACCTGGCGAAGAGAAAATACCAGATCCTATGATAATAGTGATAGTAATAATAATTCCATCCATTAAAGTAATCTTTCTCTGTAGTCCTAATGGTTGTTCGTAGATACTTCTACTCTCTGTAGAACTATCATGAAATGGTGAAGTAATTTCTGAGATATTCTCATCTTGCCAATGATTCCCAATCTCATTTATGTTCTCTCTCTCTAATGATAACAATGGTTCTCTTTCATTTTGTATCATTTCTCTTTCAAGCTTATAAAGAATTAATATAAGGGATAATTAATAAGTGCTAATTTGTCTCTCTGATCTCTGATCTCTGATGATAGTACTATAATCCCTTCTCCTGTCCTTTATCACAAATTTACGCTGCTCTTTGGAAATTAGGAGATACAGTAGAAGGATCTCTTATTCATCATTAATATTGATAAGATTGAAAGAACAAATACGAGTTAACGAGTTAACCATATGAAGAATTTATGTTGATAGGTCACTGAAAAGAAAGTGTAGTGAAACGCTTCAGTGATTGAGTGTCAATCAATGGGAAAATTAAGAACTTTAAGATTATTGGAGGAGTTGGAAATCACCTTCAAGTTTGAGAGCAATCTTCTTTCACATAATTTATTGGCGTGTAATTTACTCGCAATCACCTTTAACTTTTTTTTTTTGTCTAGGTCCTTCCAGAAACACAAATCTCTGCGTGGCAGGACGTGGGTCAACTATGTAAGTTGAAATTTGGTGACGACTGAGGATTACATTTATTGTTTTAGGTGTTTGCATCATAATTGTAAGAAACATCACGGTTTCATAAGCTATCGATACTTGAGTGAGCATCGTTTAGCAAAAAAACTGCAACTGGGACTCGAAAAACTTCGATCCCCCGTCTCTAAGCAACTGATTGTCATGTTTCTTGATCAAACCTGCGCAGTGGGAGTAAATCAGATGGTAGTTTGTAAGGAAAACTTGAAAAATTCCAGATTTTCCATCCCTATCCTCTCCGAAGCAGGCATTGCAAACATTATGAACGCAAACAATTCTCGCGGGGGTAGAGTGGGAGACAACTTGCTCTTGGAGCTGGAGTGGATAGTCGAATTACTGGAGGACAAGAAAATTGATGGCATTTTTTGTTTACTCGCTGATGGACCTAACGGTGAGAGGTTTAATAATTTCGATGTGAATCGTTATCCAAATGAGTACCATGCCCACCCATTAAGCTCACGTCGCAAAACGATCCGTCAAACAATGGAAACGATTCTAGACATTGGTGGAGTTGATATCTCGGAAGATCGCTTTGAGGATAGAATTCCAATTATTCAGCGCTTTATAAACAGTGTTTTGAGCAGAACATATTTGGGTGATTTGTCCGCCACGATTGGTAAATCATCGATTTGGGGTTTAAATCATTTAGGGTATTATACCTCATTTACTCATTCCTTAGGGGTAATCAAGTTCTATGGAGCCGGAGGGTATGTGCTGAATTCATCTTCTTTCGGTGCTGGAATTGCCTTGCATTTGGTCAATGATTCTTTCGAAATATATGACCAAAGTAACTACGGAGAAGTAGATTACTCAAGATACCTTCTAGCTTATACAGGATCCACTATGGATCCCGACATATCTTAAAATAGCTGCACTTTGATAAAGCGTTACCTGTTTGTCGGGGATCTCCAAAGCAGGCAACTGATCAAAAGCGAATGTACCTTGAGTTGCCTTTTGAGAAAAGTCTGCTCGAGACAATCGAACATCCTCGAACGGTATTTTACCATAGTGAAGCGCAAGACGAATTCCCTCAGCCTAAAACAATCGTAACATCAGATTTTTCCCACCACTTCTAAGAAAATCATTACCCTTCCTGGCATATCAAAATAAATCAAACGTAATTTTGAAGTAAATTTATTCATATTTGCTCCAATTAACGTAAAAAATGATAGCAAAATCAAAACTATTATTGTCGCTTGGGGCGGTTACAACTATTGTTGTGTTATCTCCTATTTTGGGAGGAGCATCTGTAATCGGTTTTGCCGCGTTAGGAGTCGGCGAAGGTTTATATTGGGCCTTGAAATAAGAGACCAATAAACCTGATGCTTGAACTTCATTCTTGCAACTAAATTAAATGGAGTCCAACATAACTAAGCATCGTTACCCCTACCCCCTAAAGTACTATCATGAAATGCTGAAATAATTTCTTAGATATTCTCTTTCAATTTTTGATTTGATGCTGTTCCTTTCTAATGATAACAATGTGTTTGTTTCTCTTTCGTTTTGTATCATTCTCTTTCAAGTGAACAAAGTATTAATTAAAGCTGTGATTTGTATTTTTTGATACTTTTTATAGAGCTTACCAAAAACTATGTTAATTATAAGGGATTTAAGCAAATATTGGTATCATTAAGGTTACTAAATGGCGAATGACTAGGGTTATCTACTTTTACAGAGAGAAATGACAAAAAAGTAGCAAATATCGCGATGGTAAAATCAAAAAGGTTGTGCAGAAGAGAACAAAATGTAAATACAACAAAATATTCCAATATTATGCGTACAAAGCTGCTGGTTGTCTTTCAACATAAGGCAAACCAAACATAATACACAAAATAAAAGCAGTATTTAAATAATGTGAAAGTAATGAAAACAATCTACTGCAATATGGGTAATTTTCTTTTTGAATCTTTTTAATTGAAAAGTTATATAAATCAGTAATCTCTGAATAAATCCCTAATAACGAGGATCCATATTTACCAACAATAGCAGTCACTGGAAATACTGAACTTGGTGAAATTAAGTTATAGGCTGTCATCAATATTCCAAATAAAAGTAAGCTGTTTGCAATCGATGACCAAGCTGACCATCTTTCCTTCCATTTTTGTAATGACTCGCTCTTCAGACAGTAATTACGACATAAAACAAATTCAAAAAGAATAAATAATAACCCTAAACCATCAAAGAAAAGAGAAACTAATGCTAAACAAAAAATACTCGCTTCATAAGAAAGTCCAAAGATATTCAAAAGATCAGCATCGAGAGGTTGAGAAACAGTTAAAACGAATGCCACTGATCCATATACAGAGAATCCTTTCTGTGCAACTACTTGGATCACAGTTGATGAACTTTCTTCTTTTTCATCGTCATCCTTCCCATCAGGAATAGGAGGTGCAACAACATCTAGTTTTAATCCTTCTTCTTCATTCTGTTTAACTGCAACAACTCCATCGTCGTTATTGGGAAGAGGATCAGGAAATACGCGGATTTTTTGAGATTTCTTCTTCTCACTGCTATCTCCTATGACCATAATCATTAATTTCGAGGTCATTTTTCGAATTTTGTTCTTACAATCGCAAGAAATCATAATAAAAGGCAGAATGGTCATAAAGAACAGGCAAAACAAAACAACTGCCTCTACGCCAGCTGGAAAAGAGTATTCAACGCAATAAAAAGTTTCATCACGCGAAATCCTCCCACTGTAAGGAGAAGTAGCCGTTGGATAGGGTAAAGGAACAGAGGAGGGAACGTTTACGGTGATACTAGAAGCTGTGAAGTCCTTATAACCATAATCACATGGACAAGTAAACTCCACAGAGGTCATGTTTCTATTGTAAAAGGATGAGCACTGCCCATAACCACAGTAAAAGACATCATCATAATTGCATCCATCAATACATTGACCAAGATAACAAACATAATTATAATTATCTTTATTACATGGAATATTATATTGTGAACTATTACAAGGGAGATCTGATTGAGGACCTGATAAGACTGGTTTCGTGATACCTGATCTTACACAAACGTCATTCGAAGGTGCAGGAATGGTCAAATATGAATTTAATACTTTTGGTTTATAAATACAATATAACTCAGTTGGTTCATAAACACGACAATCAGACGAACAGAATCCACCTGTCGTTGTGTATTCATATTGAGTATTGCAACCTTTCTCAGACCAATAACTACTAATAGAGAGGGTAAAGTTATTCATTGTACGGCCAAAATAAACTCGAATATAGCTTGTATTATAGGTGGAATAACATAAACCCCAATCAAAACGAATAATTCCTGTCGTAGAATAATAACTATCGCTTATAAAGTTTTCTGCCATTTGTCTTTGGTTCGAGGCATAGAGGTAATTATCAATAAGAACTGATTTACTATCTTCCCGTCTTGCAAAAGAACCATAATTAACGTATGAAACCATGTTGGTAGGGTTTTGAGGGACATAATCGCTCGTTAATTGAATGTTTAAACCCATTCCGCTGCTTGCATTCACTGAGAGATCAAAGTAACATCCAGAGATTGAAGTACAAGGTACCGCGGAAAGTTCAATACAAACACTTCCACTTCTACAATGGTATCTTTTTGAGAACGTGGTGTTTAGGAAAGAGACCGTTAGCGAGTTTGGTAAGTAAGTCGGAGCGGCGGTAGGGACTGCAGAGGGTCGACGGGTAGGAGGCCTTACAGGAGCCGCATAAACCATAGGAGAAAATATTAAAAGCATTATTAAACCGGAAAATAATTGTTTAAGACCTAGAAAACGATAGAATCCTACTGAAACTGACCATTTTTGATGACACAGTTCGTAAGATACGTCGCTTACAATCACCAAGTTTTTTACACTTTCTTGCAAATTCTTACTCATTTTCAATCTTATCAATAATTTATAAACGAAAGATCAATTGATATCTTCACAGTTTACAATTAATTGATGAGAAGAGAAGGAGTGAATGAAATGTGTGAAGGATATCACAAAAATTCGAGAGAAAAGGAAATTAGGTAATTGGGAAATTGAGGAATTAGGAAAAGGTTTTATGTACTGTAGTGTGAAAAACTTAGGATGGAGGCAATAATTCATTGGAAGATAAAATGTTTAGTAACTACATCTAAGGACTCATAATATGATTATGTAGTGAAAGAAAAGAAAGAATAATATTTTTGTAGCGGGTAACAGATACTTTCAACTTATTTTTCTCTTTCTTACGAGGATTACTTCAAATAATGGGGTCCACGTGATCATGAATTGTTCTCTAATTTCATCATTAATCACATCGATATGATTACTCCATAAAACAATCTTATCAATATTAATAAAGACAGATGAAATAAGAGATCTTATAGATTCATAATATTCTTTTTCTAGTTTGGGTTTTAATATGTTTGAAAACGTAAATTTCAAGTCTTTCAAATTTACTAGCTGATGTAACTCTTTTAATGAATCAAGGCTCGTCAAAGTTGGCCCTTGATCGATATCCAATGTCTTCACTGAGGCTAAACAATTCAAACTATCACAAGTATTTAGTAGTGGACAATAAAAGATTTTCACATTTTGGGATTCTTTTAAACTCCTAATATCTTCTAACTTATTCATATAATTTAATGTAATAATCTGATTCTTTGGTCCAAGACCTGTTAATGTAGTAATCTTATCCAATTCTTCTAAGTGAATAGATCGAATATGATTCATATTATCGAAACTACTAAAATTACAACAATTTATAATAGAAACCTTCTGCAATCGATTAGGAGGCAAAAATTCGAAAGTACTTATCCCTTGAAGTGATAAGAATAGTAGAGAACTGCTATGGCCAGAAGAAAATTCAGTTGAGTTGGCCGCTAAAGACAAAGATCTGAGTTGAAGACAGTTCTGAAGATTAATATCCATATTTTTGCGACTATCGTTGACCTCTAAGAACCGCGCGTAACGAAATGATTTGGAATAAGTGATAATGTTAGGACAATCTTTTATCTTTACTCGATAATTCTGATTTAAACAAGATATATCTGTAATAATTGCACAATCAATTAACTCTAAATCATGAATTCCATCTAAACAAGACACATCGCAGGCTTGATAACACCCGTGAAGTTTAAATGATCTTAATAATGAATAAGAAGGGAGATTCAATTTTTCCATCTTGAACATAAACCAGCAGTTTCTAACATGAAGGGATTCTAAACTAGGAATAACATCAAAAAAGTTCTCGCTGTCGCAATTCAGAATAGAAAAGGATTTTAGTTTAAAGGACGGAGACTTCAATTGAGTTGAAACTAAAACACGGCCTTGAACATCGATAAAAGAACTCATTCTCCCAATCTCTGCGAGCGTTGTGGCGATAGCAAGTACTTCCGCGGGACGGGAATTATCAGCAACAAATAACTGATGATAAGGATCATCAATCATACCAAGAAGCTTCTTTCTTAACTCTTCTGATTTCCATTTGTAGTTACGGGTATCAACAACTATTCTTCTTGCTTTTCGAAGTAATCGACTGGAGAAACTTCGATTCATTGATGCGAAGGCACTTCCTGAATAGTGTTCATCACAAACATACTCAATAATAGAGAGCAGCAACTCAAGAGGCAGGTTAGTGACAAGAGCCATTGAATTTCTGTGGTGTTTTGATTTGATTGCTGTGTTTGGTGATTTGGATGGATTGAAGGTGGTGGTTAAGGAGTTTTCACTAATATACACTGCCGTCAGGAGTTCTTCATCGACTACAGTCACGTGCCCCATTCACTCAACGTTTTTTTGGAACCGATTTCTAAAAAACGAACCGAATTTTATAAATAGATTTAATTAATTGAAAATATGAAAAAGAACGTTATGCTCATCAAAAAAGAGATAAGAAGTCGAACAGTTACAGAAGAAAAGCTTCTAAATATCCAAAGGGTTAATATTTTTGCGCTTATTCCTCAGAAACTGTGGTAGATTTCTTCCAACAGCGTTGAATAGTCGCTTCTGACATTGATAACCATGCTTTCTTTATAATTTTCATCGCTTCATAAATCGTTGCTTTACAACCACATTGAATTCCTCTCTGTCCTTCTTTGGCTTTAAGTTGTCGTTGTCTCGCCTGATCTGGATTTTCTCTTACTCTTGCATAAAGTAAGTTTAGAATTTGCTTGTACCTATGGAATATGAATCAATAAAATATGAAGGTAAGTACCCCTTACCGACGATCTAAAGTATGAATTATCCCTTGATCTAAAGGTTGATACATTGGAGTTGTGTTTTCTGGCAAAAATATCACCTCTACTTTGTCGGTCGAGGCAACTTCATTATGAGCTGTGCAATTATCTATGAGCAAGACTACTTTATCTTTTTCTTCAACTTCTGGCAAGAAAACTTCGTCTAGCCATTTTCTCATTCCACTTCGATCCATCCAGGCTTTCTTCTGGCCCCAATACGGAAGAGGAATCGATCGTCCACTTCTCTTGCACGGGAAGCAACGAGGTTTCTGAGCCTTTCCGATCACTGCTGGGGGGATTTGATGTGTTCCATCGACATTGCAACATACAACCAAGGTTATGCGCTCCTTACCGGTCATCATCTTACTGCCTTTGTTCTGAGAATCATCGTCTTCGTCGAGTATGGTGTGAGTAATCTTTGGAAGTTGTGTATAGAACAAGCCTTTCTCATCCATATTATAAATATTGGCCTTTGGATAGTTTTGTAAGGTATTACGAACCTTGGTCATCCTTTCTTCGATTTCTTCCTCAGTAGGACAAGACGAAGCTTCGCCGTGAGCCACCTTCCTTTTGAGTCTGTATCGATAGAGAAAGTTGTAATACCAAGTGAAGTGTTCTCTGTTTGTAAGTTGATCTTCTGCTGACTCAATATCAATATCAATGCTTTCAATATCGCTGCAATCAGAAGAAAAATCATCGTCGTCTTCATTACTGCTTTCATCTTCCTCGATATAGTCGCTGTCATCACTGTCGCTGTCAAGATTAAAATCATCAATCCAACTCATTTCATTTTGATGGTCATTATTCACATCATTTTCGTCATTATCATCGTCTGCGTTGTGAATTGTGGGGGCAACATCCTTAAAAACACCCAATTTCAACTCGTGATCCAGATGCACTGCTTCAGCTATGATAATTGCACGGGTTAAGGGTAATTGCCTCAGAAGCGAATCACTCTTTTGCTTTCTAATCCATTCTAAGACAGCTTGGTCCAGAATTAGATGGTTATCACCGTGAACTCTTGGTTTGTTCATTGCCGGATTCATTCCAGCACCAATTCGCATGTTATCATTCTGAAAAGTGGAGTATTTTCCCGAAATCATCCTCGTTATCGCACTATTAGTTACTTGAAAATGTTCTCGAAGCTCTTTTCGAGCTTTCTTTCGTTCATTGTTGGTTAGAATAGGATTTAACAATTTATTTCTTATTTCAAAGCGTTCTTCGACACTGAGATATCTTGAATTCCCTGAGTTTTTGCTTTGCCTCGCCTTTCTAGGCTTGACTTCCATAGCCATACCTTCAATCTTACGTTTCATTTCACAAGTGCAATGAAATTGCAAAAATAGAGCAAAAAGATGATGAAGAAAAAGAGTTTAAAATTCGGTTCGTTTTTTAGAAATCGGTTCCAAAAAAACGTTGAGTGAATGGGGCACGTGACTGTACTATCATTTGCAATGGGGATTGAATTTCCTTATGCATACTTGAACATAATGCTATAGCAAAACGACAATCTGATCTCAATCTAAAATAATATATGTAGTGAATCGCCAGGAAATAAAACAGGCACCTGTATTGAATCGTGGTATTATAATATTTTCGTCATTTGTAATGGGATGGGGGTTGAATTTCCTTATGAAATCTTGTCATTCACAAAATTAATTGAAATGGAAGTTCTTTAAATAATTGTATCTTTAATTCTTATTTCGATCTATTACCAATAAACATTTACACAATAACACTATTCTTGGTGAAGAGAAAAAGAGTGTAACGAATCTCACAGTATACTATTTTCCCCATATTTCTAGCGAGTAAATTGTTATTCTCCCATAGAAATCAGTTGAGGAAGGAAAAGTAATCCTCAAATAGCGGCCAGAAGTATTATTCACTGTATTATCCAGTGAGATTGTTTGCAGGTCATTATTATCCGAAAGAGTATGAATGTCACATAACTTTGCTAATTTATCAAATTGATCACCAGTTTCTACATATCTACATATCAATGTATTTCAGTCATATTGAGCATAGTATAGAGGGAGTATGACTTACCCTTCTTGTCCAACAAATCCTCCTTGAAAGACAAATTTTATCGATTGGGGAACAACACTCTTTTGGAAATCAAAGGTAATAGATTGAGAAGTTCCTTGATCAGAATTCCAACAGGTATCATGATTATTATCAAACATATTCTAAAGAACAAAGTGTTGGTAAAAGGGGAAAGGCCTATCTCAGTGAATTGATCCATCCTCACCTTTGAACTATACAAGCTGGCAGGAGCAAGTGTACTCGATGTTTTACACTTGAACTGCCCTTCTTGAGTCAATAATCTCCATTCTTCTGCCATCTTTTTTTCGCATTCAATCAAAAGAAAAGAAAATGAAAGGGAGAAGAAAACGATTCGTTTAGTCGATCGTTTTCAATAGCATCTTATTTTTGCAATCAACTTATTAGAAGTACGTCAACAACAACCAATTAACAGACTATTTACAGAGTTAATCCTTCAAAAGATTGTGATTGAAATGAAGTTTATGTTATTAGGTCATTTCAAGATGTTGATCTTCTCTTTTCTTCTTGTGAGTAGAGTGATTGCGGTTGATTATCCAGTTCTCTTTGGCAATTCAATTTGTGAACTAAGTTTTCGCGATCATGATTTATACATCGGATGTCCAAAGTTCGCTGATTATTCGATCTCTTACAACGATGTTGCGAGTTTCTCCTTCCATTCTCCCTATGATAAATCACCTTCAACTCTCAATACCTGCTCCTCTGATACATGCGACAACAACGATGAAAATGCCCCAAGTTCCTTTAATTTAAAAATTTCTTATTATCCAGAGACTTCTTCCACTTTGAGCTATTTCCTTAGCCTAATCTTTGGTGCATCAGGAGAGAAGACTAGAGAGCATAAACTAATCACCCTCACTGTACTCAACACCACCTCCATTAAAATACAAGAACTAGACCATGCAATCACTCGAAGAACAAATGTATCATCTAAAAAGCGTCGATTTCTTGTTGTAATTAACCCAATCAGTGGTCCTCGTAAAGCACTCCATCACTGGCAAAGCATCATACAACCACTAACAGAAGAGGCCAACATTGTTTCCGACGTGATTTTATCGCAATATGCCGGTTATATTACTCAAGTAATTAGCGGAGAGCATAAAGATAGTGATAGTTTAATTAAATTAGATCTATTAGAGTATGATGCTATCATCACTATAGGAGGTGATGGAACCTTCTCTGAGGTATTAATCGGTATCTTACAACGTCCGAATCATTGGGAAATATTAGAGAAAACTCCATTACATCCTTTACCGAGTGGTTCAGGGAATGCATTAAGTAAAAGTATATTATATTCACGTTATGAATCATCAACATTAATCAATGCTGTCTTCAACATGATACGAGGGAAACCATCCTCTAAAAGCCTTGGAGAAGTTTTTATATCAAAGGATAAAGTAAATCGCTACCCAGTAAATAGTCTCTTCCCATTAAATCAAGAGAATAGTGATATCTCTTATTCATCATTAGCATGGAGTTATGGTATATTAGCTGATCTGGATATTCATTCTGATCATCTACGATATTTAGGTGAATTAAGATTTTATATCTATACCTTCTATTATATTGGTTTTTTAAAATTATATGCTGGTAGATTAAAATTAAAATTAATCGATATCGATTATGATAAATACATTCAAGAGAATAAGAGTATTACAACGATTGAGGGAAAAGATGAAGGAAGAGTTGAGGAGGAAAATCGTTGGATTACAATAGAATCAAATAAATTTAATTATATATCAGCTGTACAAGCATCACATTTAAGTGAAACCGTGCAATTTGGACCTGGAGTTCATTTAAATGATGATTTTTTCACGGTTATCTATGGTGAAGATATGAATCGTATGGAGTTATTAGAGGTTGTTCTTTATGCTGATATTGGTGCACATGTAAATATGACGAAAGTGAAAGTATATAGATGTACTGAATATTATTTTGAGCCTTTATTAATGCCATGGGAAGAAGCTTCCGGGAAGAGAGAAGATAAGATTTATTCATTAGATGGAGAGAGAGTTGATGCAGTACCAATTCATGGAAAGATATTACCTAATGCAGCAAATATTCTTCTTTTACCTCAACCTTAAATAAGCAAGGAATTCAGTGAATATATAGGAATAATGATATAGCAATGATATAGCAATTGTATAGCAATGATATTGAAGAAGAATAGCTCTAGTTCATTTATCATTTATTTGTTTTTTTTCTTTCCTTCTTTTTCCCCTCTCTTTTTATCTTATCATTTTCTTGTCCTATCATCTAAGTCAACCATGTTGCTTTCTCCTGCATTATTTCTTTTTGAATTTTTGAACAGTGAAAAATTTAAAGTAAAATTAAAAAAGCAAATAGAGATAGGGAGCGAACTGGCCTCTGGATAGGTGACAAGACAGGTGGTCCCTTCAAGGAAAGGGTTACCAAGAGCTCTTTAATTATTCCAAAGTCCCAGAAGCTTCAAGAAAAGAAGAAAAAAAACACCAACATCAAAATCAACAACGGAAACGTCTATAACCAATTGGAGAGAACCAATCTAATCAGTAAAGTCACAAAAAATAGAAGAGGCAACACTAAACCATCTGTTATAGCTCTTTTTGATGTAAATCTGAACAGAAACCATGCTTTTTTCATTTTATCTCTGGGCGGCTTTTGACCGGTCAAAAGCCGCTATCAACTCAAAGCCGATGGCCTCCCTCTTGGAGGTTTAAGATTTGGGCGAAAGAGTCGAATCGACCCAGTTTAATGAAACATAACAAAAACAAATTGCAAAAACTGAACTTACTTCTAGCTTTTGCTAAAAGATGTCACGAAACAGACGAAACGTAACTCACTGCACTTAGTTTAACTGCTCTACGAATCAGAATGGTAAGAGACGAGCTTGATATGGTTGTAAGCATGTGAATCCTGGTGTAAAGTGAGTTAATTCTACTTATTGAAATATATATATTGTTGTTTTCCTCTTCCTACATCTAATTGTAGCAAAAATTATTTGTCTACAGACTATGTTTCGTTTGTTGACCTTTTTATCTCTGGTAATAAGTAATAAGGATAAAAGTGTACTGCAGTTAAGAAGCGTATGACACGAAGAAACAAGAGAGAAAGAGTGGTTTATTTTTACGAAATTATTTCACAAGATTTCTCTAAAAATTCCGTAATTTCAGTGACTTTTTTTTTCGCAAAAGTTGACTCTGCCCATGCCCATGCCCATGCACATGCCCATGCCCATGCCCAAGATAAGGGAAGAAAACAAGATCAATTGACTCAAGGTGATGATGCTGTTTGTAGCCTTCTTAATTGTTGTTTCTCTTTTCACAGTTCCTGTAAGAGGATCTTCTTACTTTGTCCAAACTATTTTCGATGAATTTAACTTTAAGTACGAGTTCAATGGAGTCTGGGTTGACAGCCTTGGTACAGTGTACTTTGCAAGGGGTAATCGAGCTGTTCAAACCTTAACTCCAGCAGGTGACACAGCTGTGATCATTGGACCAAGTTTAAAAAATTTGAGTGGAATCAGTGCGCCAGCAAAGTCTGTCAAATTAGATGGATATTACTTTCTTCATGGAGATACATCAGGTAATTTGTATATTAGTAGCGGAAGATATTTCGTTTGGAAGTATGATCGTTCATCAGGAATTGTCTCAAGAATTGCTGGAGCTACTCCTGCCACTAAGTCTTTTTCTGGTGATGGAGGTCAAGCTACTGCAGCTTATTTAAATTCCCCTCAAGGAATTTATTTATCTTCTAATGGTGTTTTATATATCGCTGATACTAACAATAATCGCATTAGAACTGTTGATACTGCAACAAGAATTATTCAAACATTTGCTGGTACCGGCGATTACAATTTCTACGGTGATTCAGGTCACGCAACATCTGCGTCATTAAACGGTCCTACTTCCGTGTGGGGTAGTAGTGATGGTGTGATTTATATCGCTGATTACAGTAATAATCGCATTAGACAAGTTGAGACGTCAGGTATTATTACAACGTTTGCGGGAAGTGGAAGTGGAGGATATAACGGAGATAACATTCCCGCTACATCAGCAAAGATGCGCGCATATTCGATTTACTTAGATTCTGATGGATCCATCTTTTTTACTGACCCTTACAGGTATCGTGTTCGAGTGATTAAAGATGGAATTATTAATACTATCGCCGGAAACGGCAATGAGGGAGGTTACACTTATACCATAAACTCTGCAAATACTTCCATACCGATTCCGTTAATGTTAGGGAGTGATCCAACGAGTGGAGTAATTTATTTCACATCTCAGTCCACTGCAAGTATGCTGGGAACTGTCCTGACCGCAAAGCCAACGAAGGCTCCGACTTTCAAGCCCACAAATGCTCCGACCACTGCCTCTCCATCCCTTCAGTTGCCAGAGAGAGGATCTTATTACTATATGCAAACGATTATCGATGAATCGAAAAAGTTGTCCTTCTTCGGTGGGATCTGGGTTGACAGTGTTGGTACAGCTTACTTTGCAAGGGTAAGGGATGTTACTGTTCAAACCTTTACTACCGCTGGAAAAACCTCTGTGATCATCGGACCAAGTTCACAAAGTTTAAGTGGAATCAGTGGCCCAGCAAGATCGGTTCAGTTAGATGGACTGCGTTCTATCTATGGAGGTACATTAGGTGACTTGTATGTTAGTGGAAGTTATTTCATTTGGAAGTATGATCGTTCATCTGCGATTGTATCAAGAATTGCTGGAGCCCTTCCTGCTTATTATGGCTTCTCGGGCGACGGAGGTCAAGCAACTGCAGCTAACCTATTTGTGCCCTCAGGACTGTTTTTATCTTCTAATGGTGTTTTATTCTTGGCTGATTCTGGAAATAATCGTGTTAGAACTATTAATACTACAACAGGAATTATTAATACCTTTGCTGGGAATGGTGTTCAATCTTTTGCAGGTGATTTAGGTCCAGCAACATCTTCGTCATTATCCCTTCCTCTTTCAGTGTGGGGTAGTAGTGATGGTGTGATGTATATTGCTGATGTAGTAAATAATAGAATCAGACAAGTTGATACGTCAGGTATTATTAGAACATTCGCAGGGAATGGGCATCCAGGATATAATGGTGAATACATTCCCGCTACGTTATCAGGGTTGTTCGCTTCTTCAATTTGTGGAGATTCAGAAGGTAACATCTTTTTGGCTGAGCCTTACACGTATCGTATTAGAGTGATTAAAGGAGGATTTATTCATACCATCGCCGGAAATGGCCTAGAGGGAAGTGTTAGTCATACACTAAAGTGGGCTAATTCATCAATCCCCGGAGCTTCAGGAATATTTAGTGATCCAACGAGTGGAGTGATTTATTATACATCGTTGGAGAGTGTAACTAAATTAGTCCCTCCAAGGAGCATCCCTAAAGAGACTCCAACCATCACTCCAACTGCTACACCATCCTTCCACCTAACAGAGACTCCAACCATCACTCCAACTGCTA
>VKHI01000665.1:0-16190 GCA_015145745.1 Poterioochromonas sp. DS
CCGAAAGAAGCTCCGAGCCTGAGAGTTATATGTCAGAATAGCTTTGACAACCATAAAGCAAATAGATGATACCTTGGCTTCGGTGCAGGTTTTTTTGAATCAGTGAAATCAAATTCTAAAACTTTACTTGTCATTTGCTTTCTTTTTGATAGAGCAAATATTTCATTATTTTACTCCATATAAACTTTCAAAATTTAAATTTTGAAATTGGACGACCTTTCTTTTTTGTGCTTTCCACAAAATCTCGAATTCTCTTTTAGCTAGCGCAATAACAGTAATTTCTTTTTTGTTCAACAATCCAACATAAATTCAGTTAAATAGGAATTTACTCTCTGTACATTAAAAAGGAATCCAAGCTTAATTTATTTAGAACCAGCCACATTCTAATTTTGATTTGGGTGCATTATTTCTTTTGAGGACGCAGTCGTCTTCGACCCACCAACAAACAAAACGAAAGAAAATGGCTATCCGTGTTTGTGTTTTTGGAAGTTCGGCAACTACAACAAAACAAAAGTATCTGGATGAAAGTCTTCGTCTTGGTGAACTGATTGCAGAAAATGGATTTATATGTGTCAATGGAGCAGGACGCTTTGGAGTCATGGGTGCCGTTAACGAAGGTTGTTATCGAAAAAATGGAAAGATTCGTGGTATCATTCATAGTATGTTCAATGTTGATTTAGGTGAAGATACAAGAATTAAAGATTTAGTAGTTGTTGATGGATGGGACCTCAGTGAAAGAAAGACAGAACTCTTTGAAGAAAGTGATTGTGTTATTGTCATGCCAGGAGGAGTGGGTACATTTGATGAGATGTGGGATGGAATATGTGCGAAATCCCTCAATATGAAAAATTTAGGTCTCAAGCCCATTTGTGTGGTAAATATTGACGGTTTCTATGATGGTTTCATCGCGAATATGCATCGAGCTTACGAGGACGGGGTTCTCTACCACCCAGTTGAAAAGTATTTCCGCACGGAAACTGATGTTGCTGATGCTTTAAATTGGTGTGTAGAAACTTTAAGGCATTCAAGAAGAGAATCTATTCATGAGTTTGAAATTGTGAGAAAAGTTGATCGGCAAAGTGTGAGCCAAGAGAAGACAAAGCCAGGAAAACATCATCATCATCACCATCGAATGAATCCAACACTAACAGTATGTCTTCTCTCTCTCGGGTATATTTTGGGGTGGACTTTGCAGAGACAAACTAGTTAAATTTGGTATGTATTATTGCTGGTATTAATTACACTATAGTAAAATTGTTTTTTGGTGAAGCAAAGTCTAAATTCTCTGTAACTTATTTTTACTCTCATATAATATAGCATTTGATATTATCGATTAAATAAGCTCCAACCATTTGGACGGATAGTCTCGATTCTATAACTAACTAAAAAATAGCCTAATACACTACTTACAACAATAGTAATGCACCAAAATAATCTATTCACAGTAAATAATGAATGCTTTGGTGAATCATCGTCCCCAAAATCAGAATCTTCATTGAAAGGACTAATTAAGTTTAATATAGGAACTGAAAAGCTTCGCATCAGTTTTCTTCTCCGTCTCACAATGGCAGGTGTCACAGCAGTTGGCGATTTGATTTTTTGTATGTTAGTATTTGTAGTCCCGGTCTTCGTTTTCCGAATACTAATGGATTTTCTTCTCTTCATCTTTCTTGATGATGCTACATTTGAATCTTGGTCTCTCTTATTATTATTCTCCTCTTCAAATTGCCCATCCTCCTCTCGAAGAGGAAGCAAGGAGAGTGACCATTTCCATGTTGATTCAATCGAATATCTCCAATATTGCAAGTTATCCCACTTATTAAGCTTCATGTTTTCTAGAAGCTTCCAATCGCTGTCAACTGAATTTAACTGGATTTTAGTTTTCTCAAATAATAGGATTCTATGAAATTGTGACGAAGTGAGATATTCATTCAAAAGAAGTAGATAGAATGAAGGGGAAAGCTTACCGGTTACAAGTAATAATTTTAAAGAGATTTCGATCACATAACGGTAGAACTGATGTGAATGGTAATTTCAGGAATAGTTTGTCAGCTTTTTCCAACATCATCTCAAATGGAAATCCATACTTATGTGGAGCTTTGATTAAAACATCATGGATTGTCGCAAAATCAGCTTCTGCCTTCAAAATAAAATCCCTCAGATGAATGACGTACTAAAGAATAGTTAGATTCAGAGAAGAAAAATAACAAAAAAGAGCTCACCACAGCACATAAATAAAAACAAAATAAAGGGGGAGAGGCAAGTAACGCATCAAACATGCGAGCTAATATTTCAATATCTTTCACATCATGTGAAAACCAAGTAATTAACCAACTTATTGCGAAAAAAGGTTCCATTCTCGCTTTTTCAAGATGTTCAAATAATTCTGGATCTTGAGATTTAATAATAACAAATAAGAATTGCATGAATTTAGAAACTAACTCAAAGTTTTCCCTCATATAGTCAGAAACGTAATTTAAACTAATATACTCAGAAATAGCAAACGCTAAGGGATCATCCTCCACTACTGTTAGTACGGTAGTTACGAGATCATGAAAGCCTTGGTAATAGTGTAAATGTTTATTTTTTGATAATATCGCCATCATCATTTCTGCTAGTACTTCCCGTCGTCTTTCACGATGACTTTCTTTCCAAAACTTCATTGGTTCATGATTCCATAAAGATCGTTCCACATCTGCACGAATTTGATTTTCATCTTTATGTGGTCGAATCACAAAATTACGATAATCAACTAATATAAAACGATTAATACCAAGAAGTTTTGGCCAAATTCGAGCACGAAGTTGATTTGTTTGATAACCACCAATCTTTCTCGAGTAAGATCTTAATTGTGAAAGATCTATTGGTTGTTGAAGTAATATTTGATGTAATTCTTGCTCAATTTTTTTAGAGCTATTTTCATTTTTCAAATTCTTTGTTTTTAGATTCATTTGAAGACTTGTGAAATATTGTGGAAATAAAGATTTCACAATTTTACATTATATCCACAAAATTCATTTTAGGAAACGTAAAATGGATTGCACCGCATTATTTGTAGGAACTTTCTGGGGTTGTTTGTCGTTCACGATACTTAATAAATCTTGCTTTAAAGATTTAACTTCTTCATCTTCAATAAATAAGCCATTCGCAAACAAGGGATTGGCAGAGTATTTAGGAGGAATGATAAACGTCAACCAATCTTTTCCCAAGTCGAGCCGCTGAAGTGAAAAGTCAACTCCGATAAATTTCGCAAAATCAGTATGATCTTTCTGACTACCTAAAGCAAACAATCGACGATTCAAATCCAGCAACCGATCGTTGTAATCATATGAGGACATGTAGTTCATAAACGACTTGACGACGTTGATTGATTGCTGTCTGAGCTTCGACTCTGATTCCCCTATTTCTAACTGAATGGTGGGCCTGTGAGTTCTAGAATACAGGTGGAAAACGACTGCTTCTCCAGGCGAAAAGAAGGTATACCCATTTGAGAAGAATCTGATAGAAAAGTTATGGACAAAACGTCAGAAGTGCGAACAATACTAACCTTAGGGCCATTAAAATTTCCTCCCCAAAGAATAAATATGGAAGATGGTTACTATAAGGGACTTCAAGTAAAACGGAGCTATCGCTAAAACTAAATCCGGCTGCCCATAAAGGTGAGTTATAATAGGGCACAAAGTTTTCATGAACATCACAATTCAAAGTAATTGCCTTCTGGCGCAACAAACCGGATTCGTCAAATTTCCACGGTACCTACTCAAAGCGCTTGTAAGAAAAAGGCAAAACAATCAAATGGCAATAGTGACTTACCAGAACGGTAGGGTGGATTGGATCTGGAATTTGGTTGGGAAGGTTATAAGCTGGAGGGTAGGTGGTAATAATAGGTTTACACTTCTCCTGTGTTTCAATTTTACTATGTAATTTTATTAAATAGTCGTCCCAACCAGGGCGAAACCTTATATGCGAATCAATTTGAAGAAAATAATCTTCGGACTGCCACAGCCGTTGAGCTAAATGCCTAGCAAGGCAAGGACCGGTGGCTTCACTGGCAGGTATAAATAAAAAGCGAATGTTCGATCGATAAGATGAAAGAATCTCTGATTTATTGATAGACAAGACTTCTTCGTCTCCTAATAACCCTTGATAAACATATCCAACAAATATTCTCTCTGGGTGGGCTGCTTTGATGAATAAATCCACTAAGGTTTTCTGCCCCTCAGTGTCCATGTAGTTCGCGATTGAGACAAATATACTTTTTTTAGCAAACTCCAAACCTTTCTCGCATTCAATACGAGCTGAAACGAGTGGGAATTTCAAGCTTATATCATCGTCGCCCTTCTCTGTCGGAACTGAAGTTTCAATAGGGAGTGATTTTGGTACCTCGGAATTTGCAGATGCCCAAACGGTTATAGCGAATCGATCTTTGAAGCTGGGCAAGATTTCATGATCAATAAATTCACTAATTACATTCAGAACAAGTTAGAGTGGATACAGGAAATACAAACCTTCGAAACATGACCAGGGTATCCAATTTTGGATCAACATCGATGTAACTGCATTCTTTATCCATTTGAAATTTAAGATTATCCATATAAACACGGAGCTGACCTCCTTCAAACTCTTCATTCAAATAATAGATTAAAGTTAGTTTGCGATAACTTTTAGATCCTCCGCCATCTGAAAAGGTATCACGATGACGAAGATACCGACTGCCATTCCCAGGCTAATTTAAAAGTAAATTGCTTGATATTTTCAAATAGAAAATTGAAAATTGAAACTTACATATTTCGTCACTTGGATGGAATAGTCACCATTCAAGTTGAGTTGAGGTTTGAGCCTGACACAGGTTTGGATTAAACTCTTCACGAGCATTGATGTGGATGTGAGATTTTCTTCGGAACAGATCTTAGGAGACAGCCAGCAGCGAAGATCTCCACGTATTTCTGGTGCAAATGCTACATTCTCGTTTCGACCAACTTTTGTCGGAGCAAATAAATCGCCTCTTCTCAAAGAAAACTCTCCAATCTCATTTGCCACCTCCTTCGCCAAGGATGGAAAGCTTGAAGTTTTCACTACCAATGGGCATTTTGGCTCATCTTCTGTCAAAACATAGATGTCTGCAGGATGTAGGAACATTTTTTTTGATTTTATTTGCATTCAGAATGCAGCGCCATTTTTTGAAAGAGGTAAAATAAAAAACGTTTGAAAGGTGGATGGAAAGTAAAAGTGGAAAAGTTGGAAGCAAAAGCACTGAGCGGCTGAAAGATCTTCCTATCGATAGTCCTGAGATGCCTTTCTCAAGTCCGAAGAGAAAATTATTGGAAGCCAAAGAAAAGGATGCTCATTTTGAAAGAGAGGTAAGAGAGACGTTATTGGAAATGTGGTGTCCACTGTAATCTCAGATTCTATTAGTCGAAAGCAATTGAAGCTACTAGAATAACAAAAGAATTATCAAAACAATTTGTTTCGGACACAATAACAAATGTCCTGGATAGCTTACCATCATTTAATGATGTAAAGAGCTTTCACAAATAACTAATGTTCGGATTGTAAATAGGCTCAGTTTGAGTTTCAGCTAATTTATTTATATTTTCTTTTGGATTGTTTTCTAAATAAATAACAAATTTCCTTCCTATCCTCGATTCCTCTCCTCCTCGAAGAATTAAAGAAACCGCTGTATCTTAACATTAGAACAGTCGGTGATACAATTCTTCAACATTTAAAACGAATATATGATTTTTGATATCAAACTAGCATTGTTCAGATATCAATATCTACTTAATTCGGAAAAAAAAAAGATTCTCTTCTCTAAAATGCAATGAAATCTCTCATCTCATAAGGTTGGTTATTTGGTTAAGATAATTGTTTTATCTGACAATTAGCAAAGGAATGAAGAAATAGTTTTATGAAAGTGCAGCAACATCAATTCCTTGCGCCGAAGCCAAATCCATGATCGTTCTCCACTTTTGTGCACTTGCCTCTCTTTCTGCTTCTTGCTTTTTTATTTTCTCATTATTTTCACGAGAACACTTTTCATATAAAGCGATATCCATCTCCATATACCTAAAACAAGTCATCATTAATCGCGGTCAAACTATGATAAGAGGAAAACCTTACATCTTTAGAATACTCTGAGCAAGGGTTTCCACGGCTTGATTCCAATGACCCGCTGCACTTTTAGAAAGAGGACCAAAAACATAAGGCAAAAGAACAGCAGCTTTATTTTGGGAGAGTACATTCACGCATAAATGCTCGGAATTCCAATAGTAAAGTGCTCTCTCGGCGACTTGAAAATGTGCAGAACCCAGGCATGCAGAAAGTAATTTGTACAGATTATCTTGGATTTGAATCAACTGTTCTCCACGACATAATTCTAAAACCTCCTCTAACTCATTTAGGAATAGAACTTGTTTAGCAGCGTTTGTCCAAGGCCAGTAACGAACCAATCCTTGGACGATTGGAACTATTGTTTCTGGATCCTTTTCAACGTATTGACTCACACAATAAGATAATTGAGGATGATAAACAGCAACACCACGGGGTTTATGCAAAGGAATTAATGCTCTTTCCAGGAATTGAATATGTTCTTTCTTTAATGGAATCGCGAATCCGTTTATAATAGAACCTAAGATTTCTAGGAGCTCGGCTATTCCGTTATGTCTAGGTTAAACACCAATGAGAAAGTGAAAATGTAACGTATAGTAAAATTTTTACCTTCCAGTTTCATAAATAAATCGAAAGAATACTTGAGAAATAATCTTTCTTATTGAAGAACGATAAGACATAAACTTTCCATACATTCGATGTAAAACAGTTTTCACATAATCTCTTTCACGTGGATCCTCTGCATCAAACAATTCAATCCAACTCCGAATAAAGGATTGATCAACATAACGTTTTGCTACTTTACCATTTACTTCTGTACTTACAATAAAGCGTAGAAAGAATTCATAAACCACTTGAAGATGAGGCCACATTACTTCCATCGCTGGCTCATCTTCTTCAGGGTCATAATCTTCTGTTTGGGGTGGTAAAGTACGAAGTAAATTAACCCGGACCATTTGGACAATATCAGGCATTAATGCCTCAGTAAAAATCTTCTGTCCCGCGGGTGTATTCACATATTCAGCTAGTTCGACTAAGGTTTCTCTTTTAATCTCCTTTCCTTTAACATCAGCCTCTGGATCATCAAAGTCAAACATGGTACAACAAAGTTGAAGCTTTTGTCGAAAAAGAGCCTACACAAATTATATTCATCAGTCTATTAAGAAAGAGAGGGAAATAGTGGTCTTACTTCTCTTTTTAACATAGGAGTTTCTGAGAGAAGTGGTAATTCTTTGATGTTTTGCATTTTGCTGTGGCGGGAGAGAGATGATCGTCTAAAATATAGGATGTAAAGCATATTTAGTGGAATACATTAAGGAACTTTTTACCTTCGATCATGGCGCTTAGGTAAGGAGATATCAGCTCGAGGCGTGACTTCAGCCCTTGCAACTGCAGCTGCTCCAGCTACCCCATCATTTCCATTCTGAAGAGGTTTGCCTTCTGATGATTTACCGGTGACTTTCGTTTGTACTTTATTCAAGAATCCTTTCATATTTAATATTGTAAACTGTTATCAAAATCCAACGAGAATAAAAAATAACTCAAAGAAATGCAAGATATTAACTTCTGATATAAAAATCGTACACTAATTCCTCCTCAATTTAATGATACATTCCCTAAATTGCTGACCAACACAACGATAATTCACCAAATTGATGAAAATAGCTCTTCCAAAAATAAAATAAATTCAATCAGATGACTAGATACTGACAGTCAAACACACCAAAGAAGTCAATTCTACCAAAAGAAAAAAAAACTCAGAAAGAAGCAATCAAAAAGAGCTCTTCCTTCTGGTCAAAGAAAGCAAGCAAATTGAAATTAGTTTTCGTTTCATCCAAGGCTTTTCACCGGTTGATTTTTCTTTTTTTATCCCACATGTACGTCTTTTATTAAAATGTATTTCTCCCCCATATAAAATCCTTTTTTGCCCAGTTTTTGAGATTGGGTCTTTTTGGTCAGGGCAAACAATGGGCGAAGATGTTTACTTATTTTTTGCGCTTCACCCTTACTGAGTTACGAAAAGACCCCCCAAAATGGCAAAGAAAGTTATTTAAAGAATAAAATACGATTACTAATTCTTCTTTCCAAATCCTTTTCCTCCACCAGCTGTTGATTGCTTTATGTCCTTTTTCTTATCAGCCTTCTCTAGTAATCCATTTCCTTTCTGCTTCATGAATTTTCCAAACATCTTTCCCATATTCTTTCGCATCATTGTAAAACCGCCAATAAACTCATTAACTTCCGTTACCGTGACACCTGCTCTTTTCGCTATCTCTGCTCGCAATCGTTCATATTTTTCGAGTGTCTCCTTGCTCCCGGTCTATCAGAATAATAAGAAAAGTTTATCATGTCTTTTTTCTTGATCTGAATTTCACTCACATAGTTGCAGAGATCTTCTGGGTTCTCCTTCTCTTCCTCAGTTAGGGCATTAAAGATTTTCTCTGATAATAACATCTTTCTCTGAGCTTCAAACATGTTTTCTTCGCTCACCATACCAGACATACCAGGCATCATTCCCACCATCTTGTTCAGCCCTCCCGTCGCTCTAATGCTGCTAAAGAGGAAATAATAGTCCGATAAACGAAACTCTCCAGCCATTAATCTTTGAATGATCTCTGCTGCTTGAATTTCTGTCATTGCTTTCTAATTGATTCGAATAGATAACATGAATTACCTCATAGAAAGGAATGTTACTTACACTAAACTTCTCTCCTAACGTTTCCAAATCTCCCAAGCCCATGATACGTGAAGCCATACGACGAGGATAGAAGAGTTCAAGATCTTCAAGCTGTTCACCAACACCGATGAACTTAATTGGCTTTCCTGAGATCGTTCGAATTGAGAGGGCGGAACCTCCTCTGGTATCACCATCTAACTTGGTTAAGATCGCCCCAGTGATCCCCACTTCATCGTTAAATCGAGCTGTCAGAGTTGCAGCCTCCTGTCCCGTCATAGCGTCTACTACGAGGAGCGATTCTACAGGATTGGCGATTTTCTTGATCTGCTTAAGCTCTTCCATTAGACGATCGTCCACTACCTGTCTACCAGCAGTATCGATGATCACTGTATCATAGCCCTCCGCTCTTGCTTTATCTAATCCATTTCTCGTTATTTGGGTCGGACTATTTTCTGTACCCTCGTGATATACATCAACGGAAATCCGTTGGCCGAGAGTGACGAGCTGGTCCACGGCAGCTGGTCGATATACGTCAGCGGCAATCATCAAAACTTTCTTCCCATATTCATTATTTTGAATCCATTTTGCGAGTTTTCCGGCTGCGGTGGTTTTACCAGCACCTTGAAGGCCAAAGAGAACTATGATATTCGGAGATCCGATTCTGAGTGATGCTGGAGCATCTAACTTTAGTAATCTCTCCTCTTTAGCCCCAAGAATCTTCACAAGTTCTTCATACAGTACTGCCACAAACATTTCTTGAGATTTCTCTCCGCCTTTACCTATAAATTCACTAAATCTCCCTTTCACAGCAGTTAGCAGAGCATTAACAACTTGCAGGTTCACATCAGCATCAATTAAAATATTACGAATATCACGAACTTTATCTTCAATAAGCTTATCAGATAGTACAGTTTGTCCTGTGATTGTTTCAAACACCCCCAACATCTTTTCGGCAATACCATAATGCTGAAATATCAACTTGCGATTGATAGTCTTCACAAGTTGCTTCGAAGATGGGCGGAAATTGAAACCATGAACAAATCCATAACTTTCTCCAAAAAAGAAGAAAAACAATATTCCAACACGGATGAAACTAATGAGATAATTCATCTTGATTCTTTCTCAATCAAATGGGAAAAGATGACGTGCTACAAACTCTCGATAAAAGAGAGTTTCCCCAAAAGTTAGAGTTGTGCACGAAAGGCCGAACCGTTTCACCGTTTCATGTCTTTTCTTTTAAATTTACCTTTACATCGTTAAATTACAATGAAACAAAAACAATACGAAAAGATTTGTGATATGAGATACTTTTCAGAGAGATATTTCTACAAGCAATGCATGGAAATAAGAATAGATTTGGTGGAGGGTAATATGACTATTTTACAATTTGAAAACCCTTCCAGTATACATCAATTCCCTTGTATTGAAAGGTGTAATCAGTTGATTATTAAAATCCGTGTTCCGTAACTCTTCAGGCGATGCTTGATTCGTCTCTGACGAGAGGATACGAGGAGCGGTCGAAACATCCCCCGTCACGACGACCGAACCAACCAAAGCGCCTTGATTGGGATCCGGTGGTGGAAGCAGATTAGTTGCGGCAGTATTTGATTTCCCAAATCCAAAAAATCCTGTAGACTTGGAAGTTCTGAGACTATTCCGAGGATTCGGACTGGTAAAGCCAGATGTTGTGTTGTTAGCCGCATTAGTATTACTATTATTATTATTGTTTGGGTTGTTATTCGAATTTGCATTACTATTATTCGAGTTTAATGTAGTGCTTGAAGATCGAAGATTTAAAGATCTTCGATTGTTATTACTATTAACATTAAAATCAACAGATTTTGTAATTGAAGATAATATCATTGATTGATTTACAGCGGACTTAGAATATTCTGCAATAGTCATACCAATAAATTCTTTAATTCTTTTTTCACGGAGTTGTAACTCAACCTCTGTTTCAAAAGGTTTGAGCTTATCAGGTAACAACGCAGGACACGAGAATGCATTATAAAGGTGTAAGATAACATTACGAAAGACTTGTAAAGCACGAACATTAGAAGTGTCTAATAAACTCATATCCTTGTAAGTTTTACCGTTTAATTCAGCAGGAAATTCTTGCTTCCAGAGAAGTAATAACACTCTACTGCCAGCAGCATCCGCCAAAACTCGAGGGAATGTACTTAATAAAGGATCAGCGTGATGTAAAACACCAGTTTGAGGAAGAATACGATTTGATTGGTCCAATAATTTAAATGAATCTCGTAGTAGTTTGCGGAAAATCCCAACAATTGTTACACTACTCGTTGGAATAACTATATTCGGAGGAAGTATAGATGTTAATAGGATCTGAGCATTATCTGAAGTTGATCGATTATTCTGTGCTGATGGAACACCAGTTGCTGCTTTCTTTGCAACGTTTTCGGAGATCCATTTGGGTGACGGTCCTGAAGCAGTAATTAGAATTTCTAAGACTGACTTCACTTTGAATCCAAATGCACGTTTCAAAGATTGCCAAACACCTGGCCTTTGCTTCACTTCCTCATCTTTTATCGCTACTAATCCGAAAGGAGTTCCTCCACACATACCAACCTTAAACTTCCTTGCATTCCCTCGTAATGTGGCAGCGATGGGAATCATAGTCCAGCCACAACACATATCGACATATTTCTCTTCAGGGCCGTCTTCCTCCAGATATTCGTCGTTGTCTTTGTCGCTATCATCGTCAGAACTCTCATCATCTGAGCGAGAACGACCTCTGCTTCTGCTTTTGCGACCTCGTCGTGACGAAGATCTACGCTTCGACTTATTTCTGCTGCGTCGATTACGTCGACCTTTTCGATCCTCATCATCGCTCGAGTCACTAGCATCCCTCTTCCTATCGTACTCCTCGACTTCTTTATTCCCACGTAACCGTAAACCGGTTAAGAAAGAATTCATGATCGACTTGGTGGCATCATTTAAATCTCTTGGCTTCTTATTCTGATTATTATTGTTGCTATTAGTATTGTTAACATTTTTACCGCTGTTCCCATTGTTCTTAGTATCTTTTCCATTACTATCTTCCTCCTCAACTTCTTTCTTCTTCTTTGGAAGTCGCCGTAAACCATTCTTCGTGATTTTATACTCTCGACTCAGTTTAATAGTAGTAATTAACTCAATGAAAAGATATAACTGTTCATTTGGTGGGACATTATTATTTTCTTTGGATTTATCTTTATCATTACCAATATCAGTCATATTACGATATGTTTCTGAAGCAGAACATCGTACAAAACAACTTTTATCTGGATCGATTTCTTCTAAATTCGAGAAAATCCATTTATCAGGATAATTAATATGTGACGATGCATGTAATTTGGTTACATTGCCAAGGAATAAAGGAGGATTGCCAGGCTCTCCTTCAACAGGTGGTTTATTTGTTTGACAAATAGCAAATTTAATACCATGACTTACAACATCTTCTGATCGAAAGTTTTCTTCTGAGGGTACACCTGATACACGGACAACTTGTACTTCAAATTGTAAAAATTTATCAAACTCATTGCCATTGTGGTAATTGGTTATATCTGTTTCACATACAATCTGTTGTAATGACCGATCTTCAAAGTTCTTTTCTAAATCAGATAATACACTCATGCGATAATTAAAAGGTAAACCAATAAACATTGTTAAATATTCTTCGGGATCAGGTAAACCAGAGTATTGTAACTTTCTTAATGCAGTACGTAATTCAATTGGCAACTGATTCATTAGACGGTCATCATAAACAATTTCAAATGCTCTGGCAAATTCAGGCCATGAGATCGATCCATCACCATCAACATCTAAAAATTCCATAATTCCTGTAACTTCTGATTTCTTGACATGTTTTGATAATAATTGTAAAATATGTTTGAATTCATTATGTTGTAATAGACCATCTTTACTAACATCATATTTACGAAATAAAGTATACAATTTCTCTAAAGACATAGATGCAGCTAATTTATATTTTGATCGAATAAAAGGAACAACATGAGCAATAAATTCATTAAACTCCATTAAACCAACGTTCCTTTTATCAATTTTGCTTATCAAATCTTCTAATTCTTCAATCGAGATAAAGTATCCAACTGAACATAATACACGTTCTAATTCAACGGTTGGAATTTCATTATTACCTGATTTATCAAATAAATCAAATGCTATTTGTAATGCACGTACTAACTTTTCGTCATATTTAGCAAGAATCTTTTGGGAGATTTCACATACTCCAACATCATCTTGTAATGCTGATACTTCTTTGCGATCAGCTTTACTTGTTCCTGCACCCAAAAAACCCCCTTCCCCTCCTTTACCAACATTGAGTCCACCTCCACCACCTAGAGCATCTTCGCCACCATAAGTTCCATCGGAGAAATTTTCTAAAATTGGAAGGGTCTTCTTCACATCTAATGTTTTATTATCGGGCAAAGTATATTTCGAGTATAAAAGATTTAAACTACTTTCAGGTAAGAAAATTCCTAATCGTATCATTTGCTTCGAGAATTTAGATTTATCTAACCGTGTAGCAGCTGAATTTGCTGCTTCGTGTTGACGGAAGAAATCATAAACATCTAAACCTTGCTTCTTACGAATTTCAAATAAGGAAGATAAATGTGCAAATACATTATGATTGATACATTGTTGAAAGAATGCTGATAGTTCAGGATATAATATTTTATCAGAATCATTAGCAACAAATCCTTTAATTACCTCTTTCATTAATTTATTAATCTCGATTTCATTTGATCCGTGTTTCTTCTTCCCATCCTTGTCATCTCTGTTGTTATTATCATCATCGTCGTCATCATCATCAAGTAGATTCTTCAATACTTTCTTGCTAGATAATTTCCCATCATGATGACTATCATCCTCCGTACAATCCTCAAAGAATTCGTAAGGAAATTGTCTAACCTGTGCTGCACCATCGCGGCGTATTAGCTTTTCCATTAAACTTAATCCTCGTAATAGAATTTGAGAATTTAAAGGTTCTAATAGAATTAATAAAAACATTGGGTAATTAATCTTCTCACCATCTTCTTTCCCGACAATAGTAAAATTTTCGAGAATTAAAGCAATATCTTCATCGTCGAATAATTTAGTATGCCGTAAACATGATTCAAATTCTTTTGATGTTAAATAACCTTTTAATTCATCATCTTTATCAAAAATTGATTTTCGAAAATCTTTATAACGATTCCGATCAGAACGTAATTTACATATTTTCTTATAGACATCTCTACCAAATCCTTCACTTGATTCTAATTTACTTCTAATATCGGCAATTGATGAAAAACGATCGTCTTTATTTTCGATCCACTCGATAAAACGATCAATATCAATTTTATCCCCACCTCTTACTGCAATTTTACTTAAGAGAGAGTTTAACTCAGAAGGTAAGATCATAATACTTAAAGATAAAATGTAAGAATGAACATCATCACAATATGCCTGTCCGCGACTTCCACGATTTCCTTCCAAATTACGTAAATCGCTACGATAAGGTGCATCATCTTTCCTTAACAATTGAAAACCTCGTTTTAATCGTTTTTCTGCGTTAATACTATCTAAAGTTGTAGCAATCCAAGCAATAATATAAAAATAATCTAATTCGCCATTTGTATTCGGGTCAAAGAATTCTTTGATTATTAATCTTTGATCGTCTTTTAGATTACTCCCGCCAAGTTTTTTAATAATTTTATCAATTTCTTTATGATCAACATATCCTACCTTTTCAGTATCCTTCTTAATCATAGCAGAAAGAGCATCTGAATCATTCATTCGTTTATTAGTACCCGATTTAAAAATTGCTTTAATAATCTTAAATATTTCTTGATCATCTAATTGATTTGTGAAAAACATTAAAAATAAAATCAATTCTTGATAATGCAACTTTTCATCATCTTTTCCATCAATACCTTGGAAAAGTTGTTTCTCATCCTTATCAGGTAATTCTATTGTAAGTTTACCCAATAAACGACGATAATCACGCTTTGTTAAATATCCGTCAACACTAAAATCATAACATAATCTTCCAATACTCATTTTTGAATCTTCTGTAAATCGCTTTAATGCTTTTTGGATATCCTCAACTGCTTCAATAGAAATGAGTGAATACCGTCGGAAATCGCTCTTGACAGTTCTTCTTCCTGTACGTTCAGGTTTATTGTTTTTCGAGATGAAGTCCAAAATTTGACTTAATGATACCTTATCTTCCTTTTCCTTATCCAACAATTCAAAGAGATGGTAGACTTCACAATCAGTTAGAACTAAACCCAAAGCCTTGATTGCATCGTGAAAATTTTGAACCTTAAAATAGCCTCGAGAACTTTCGTATTTCTTGAGAGAGGACTCGAGTTTTTCTTTATCAAGTAACCGCACTTGATGAAGAAACTTATTTTGGAGATTCTCGGAACTGCTCCCACAGAATAACCAATAAATCATAAGTTGATAATCAAATACTCCTTCTGATGTAACATCGAATTTTGAAATAATTTCCTTCGTTTCAGAAGTATCAATTATCGGAAAGATTTTTCTTAACACCTTCTCTGCTTCACTATTATTAACATATCCTTTCTTAAAGTTCTTGCTGGAGGAAAAGTGCCTCAAAATATCCTTTTTGCTAATCTTTCCTCGAGAAAATTCTTTTAAAATCTTCTTAAGAATAGAAAATAGTTTGTCAGGATCTTGCTTCGAATCAAAGTCGAAAAGGAAAGAATTAAACGTGTCGTAAACAATTGATCGATCAGTTCCAAAGGAAAGTGCATTCAGTAAGACATTCATGAGTTCGTCGCTAAGAATATCATCCATCTTTACATTAGAACCAGAGCAAATCGATTTAACGCAAGACTTGAAGTCCTTTTTCGAAACTGTACCCGCCGGCTCCTTATCATCGTCAAACTCGAGAAAAGAAGCAAAGGTGGTGACATCTGACTTCTGAAAAGCAGTGAAGACTTTCGAAAGGTCGCGTTTGACACGATCTGGTACAATAAAGGATAAGGATAATGCAGGAGACAAGGATCTTGGACGGCGGGGAGGACTACGACTTCGGTTGCGACCTCCTGGCTTCGACCAGTCCTCCTCCACTCCTGTGTCTGTGTCTGCTCCTCCACTCGTCCACTCCACTCCTCCTCCTTTCTCCAGCTTAGACTTGCGTCTCGGACTGGGACTTCGACTGCGACTGCGACCTCTACTACCTCCTCCGTCCAACAGCCTCACCCATTCCTCCTTCACTCTTGTCTCTATCTCTCCATCATCGTAGTCGATATCAAAGGTTCCATCTAATCGCACGGCCTTGATTCGTCCTGGATAATACTTTCCCCGACCTCGATAGTTCGCCTCCACCTTCGCTCCTTCTTCCAGCTTAGGCTTGCGTCTCGGACTG
>VKHI01000666.1:0-16148 GCA_015145745.1 Poterioochromonas sp. DS
CTTCATTTTACTTTATTGATGCGATTACCTTATATTAAGATCTTGCGAGATCTCGTTGAAGGAATCGAGGAAACTGTAACTGAACAAGAAAATGACAAACATTATGTTAAAGAAAGCTTTTGGACGGAAGAGGATGAGGAGAAGAGAATCAAGTAAGATCAAATGAAGTCTCTTTGATCTTATTTAACGATATTATCTTTCGATAGGGCAAAAAAGGATCATAAAAAAGAAATGAAAAAGAAAGCTGTCGAAGGAGTGAAAAATGCTGCAGAAAGAGTGCGACAAGAGAAACAAATGGTTCGTCATTACATATATTTTTTTTAAGATTTTAAGGTTTTTCAATATTGATATATAGATGTGGTGGAGTTTGCAATCGACAGAATTCAAAATAGTAACGAGGAAAAAAAGGAAAGCGCGTCTTTTAACTGATAGCAGGTTCAAGGAACGAAGGGATCTTATATATAAGGCACTATTTCATCGATGGTAAGGATAAAACGTTATATTTGTATGTCTCTAATCGGTTTTAATTGTTAACCACAGGGATTCAATTACATTACAATCTTGGATACATAAAGCAATTCGAAACTATTACGATCTAATATCGAAATATCGTGATGAAGTTGAAAAGAATAAACCGAAGAAGCCAGAGGTCTACATCAATCGAATCATCTCGGAGGTTTTTACTCCATTTGATAATTTTCTTCTGACCAAAGTTCTCGGAAAGTATTCTTACTTATATGACGAAGAGGAGAAACAGCGACTTTTAAAAGAAGCCAGAGACCGAGAAAAAGCAATTGAAAAGAGTGCTTTTCTTCGTTTGACTGGTGGGAAGAAGACAAAATCAACAGCTCCTAAATCTAATACTCTTACACAATCCTCCAACACCTCTAAAAGTCCAACGAATAATCTATCATCTTCAATGCCTGTATTAGGTGATGTGGCTGGACCTTCTCTGAGGTCTTCGGTTTTCGAAGGGGAAAATCCTTCGGATCAAAACGATCAAACATCTATTTTAAGTAAATCTATCTCAGAAAAGATTGATTTCTGTTATCGCGCCATTAGTTCACAGTATGCAAAGATTTTTGCTCAAAGTTCTTCGAGTCTTCTTCTCAGTAAGGTAAGTTAATGCATTATTTTCCCATCGACGAATATTATCAAAAGAAATGTTTATAAAGGGCATCAGAAAAGCAATAAAATCAGAAAAAGAGGAATCCTTGTCATTGATAGGGAAAACATTGATTATTTCAGAGGAACAACACTTTTACAAACAATTATTTCTTCAGACGAAATATCTCATGCAAGACTTTCCTGATATGAAGTATACCGTCAGTATCTTTTTTCAAGGAATGCAAATTATTGATCGACAAAGAATGAAAGCTCTCATGACGGTGTTGAGTCAGGCAATACTTTACCAATATCATCAGGACGAACCAATTCGATTAAAGGGAGACAACGTTGCTGCATGTCGAATCACTGCCTTCTTTCGGATGATATACACGAATCGAGTTATCTTACCAAAGAAAATAGAAGAATTAAAAGAAAGAAGTAATCAATTAAAAGAAGCACTTGCAGAAAAAGCGCGACTGGCATTAGTTGCAGAGCAATTAATGGAAGAAGAAAAGAAAAAGAAGAGTGAGACAGTGCACTCAATCTTCGACTCTTTTAAGACCTTGCCACCTCATTTACAACCACCACCTCCAGAAAATCCAATTCAATTAAGATCTTTAAAGGCTCTAGGAAATACTATCAAATGCTCGCTTCGGTTAATTCTTTTTCCGATGACTGCTGATGTTCGCGAACTAATCGATCAACAACAGATGCTGGCAGCAGCTGCGTCAGAACAAGGGAAGAGAAAGAAAAGAATAAGCTTTGACAATTATGATTTTAAGAAAGCATTCTCTGATGATCGAAGGCAACATCTCTATGATGATTGGAATGAATTAACTCCAATTGCTTATCGTATAACATCACATGTTCCATCATCGCCAGTAGCATCATCCTCATCACTTTTCGATGCGAAGGAAACACCCGCGAAGGAAGAGATTGTCATCTATTTGAAGCATTCAAAACAAATTTATCGAGAGCAATATTTAAAGAAGAAGGACTTCTATGAGGAGCAAATGAACTTACCTTCAACACCATCAGGAGTCGCGAAAGATATTTCATCACCAGTATCAAGACAAAGGAGAGCGAAACCATTTCAAATTAGAAAATATCCCGTTCAAATGAAAACAATTCCATGTATTAGTAAAATGAATCCTCAAAATTATCAAGAAGAAATTGTTTCTGCTTCTTTAGAGAATTCACAAGATCATGAAAAGTATGCGAATGTAATGGATATTGAATTAGAAGTTGAGAATTTACCAACATTAACATCCTTCCAGTTATCTTTTGAAGTTTCATCAGATCTTACAAAAGATCTTTATGAATACCATCAACCTTTCTTTGCTCTCTATACTCCGAAAGATGACAACAATTCCGAGACAGAAAACAAAGATAAAGACAAGGAAGTTGAGAAAAAGGTTCAAGATCCTTCGTTAATTACATTTCAATCAATTCTTTGTGAAAATAAAGAGCAACGCTTGAGTTATGATGTATCTTTATCACAAGTTGATCCACAAGGAATTCACTTGAATCTTCATAAAAACATTAGAACTAGACCTATTGCCCCATCGACTATGCAACAAATGAAGGTTGCATTAGTATATTATTCCTCTTATTTACATACAATTGTTCAACCTGGCACATTTCCTCGTTACTTGCCTTTAACCAATCAAGTGGTCAAGGGAGAAGCGGAAGGAGAACTTTCACTCCCTTCCTCTGATATTATTCAATATGAACGAATCAATCAGTTTGAAAATCGTCCTTATGAGTGGTATTATGATATTGGTGCCCAATATCATGTTATTCAACAATTTTCTGCGTTAATTCAATTATACTTTCTCGAGAGCCTCGATGATAAGAAGGAGAATACTCATTATGACATTCAAAGAAGATTTGTCATTTTATTAAAGCGTGAAGAAACAGAAGAAGAAAGAAGAGCAAGAGAAGAGAAATTAATTCAGGAAAACCCGGTTGAAGTAGTCGAAGAGAGAGAATTATCCGAGGGTGAATTTGGTCTCGAAGAGACGCAAAGAGCTCAAAAGAGGTTACCAGTCTTAGATATTCTCTATGAAGGCGAATGGAAGGATGTTAATACCAATATTAACACTGCCAACCCTCCTTATCCCATTGAGCTTATCGAACATCAATTACATCCTCAAACACAAGAGACAATGAATATTCTCACAAACTTTGATTACTTTACCACTGATATCTTTGAAGAAGAAAAGGATTCTGTCCCACTCATTATTAATTTTATTAGTGAAAATTTGACAGATATTATCTATCGATCTGCTTTACTTCAAGCATCATCAACATCTTCTCAAGCACCTCATCGTCTTGCAGGATTAGTTCATTCCTCATTAGAGTTCGGTTTCATTTATCGTATTCGTGTGAAAAATTCTATTGGGGTATCTAAATATATGAAACTCGATTATTCTCATCATTCGATTCTCTTAGGAAAGATAATGATCTCTGAGGAAAGTTTAATGAAACGTGGGAAATTAGTGAAAACTCTTCAAGTCAAGAAATTAGGATTATCTTCGACTTTCCCTTCTAACCAAGAGAACAATTACCATTCTAGTGAAGTTGTACCAAAGGTCTTAATTCCCAATCGAAAAGCAAATCCATTGATTATGAAGCAACTTTTACAACATTCTCAATCTGCGAGTAATATTCAGACTGATAGTAGACCTATGACGCATCAATTAGATCCTCTTCCTCTATCAAAGCCTACAAGCGCTGCACATTCTCTTCCGCCCATTTCATTTGATCATCCTTATTCCCCATCATCCCCAACCCTCTCTAACTACTCGAGGAAACATAGTCCAATAATGAGCAGATCTCAAAGTGGGCGAATCTCTCCGAGTCCAAGTCTTAGCCCTACTCTTAGTCGGAGTCGATCTCCGTCCAGTAGAAAGAAAAGTCGTAAACAAAGAAGTCGACCGAGCACTCAGCAATCAATCAAAGAAGTTGAAATTGATCCACAACAACAATGGTTGAAAGCGCTTCAGATGACATCACCATTAGTGATCAATCCTTTCAACCAGAATGATAAGTGATTCAACTATCATCTACAATATATTAGCGATTGTTGAATCAGACTCGACTGAGTAAATTCACCTATCCTCTTGGATACCATGATAAATACTCTTCATGGATGATTTTAGTCTCAGATTAAAACATTAACAACTCTTATTTTCGCCCGAGCCTGATTTTCTACATTTTCATATAAGATGTCACATGTTATCATAATATAGTGAAAGCTAGTTGTATCCATGATTCTCGCGAGTACCTCAGTCAGAAGACATTGTTCCAACTGAGACATTGCTTTACTTTCTTCACAGTGAAGTCTTTGTTAATTTCCATATCTCAAAACTTTGATCGAATGTCAACAGACGAGAAACTAAATTTGATGGAGATTTGAAGGAAAATCCAAGGATTTCCCGGAAAAACGACCTGAGTAAAATAAAGATAATTAAACATTAAGAGAGACAACAACAAATGATTACCATCATCGACCTTCCTGAAGAGCTTTTACTCATAATTATTGACTATGCAAGTGAGAGAGGAGACCCTTGTAGTGCTTTCCCATCAGTGAATCGAAGTTTATCGAGTTCATTACTTCATAAGGTAAGAAGAATCATCACTGCAACAAGCAGTGAGAAATGGAAGTCAGATGAACAGAGAGCAAGGCTTCTTGGGATGATCGAAGTTCCTTCTCGTCAGCTATTTCTTAGAATTAATGCGAATGTTTCAAACTTTTCCTCGATGCTCTCAGAGATTCGAAGTTTCTATTGGTTACGCGACTTCTCAAACACTTCTCAAGCAATGTTAACTCTCATAAATTCAACACGGATCGAAGTTAAAAATCTCGAATTACACGATGTGACAGGTATCATACGCTTTGATGTCATTCCTAGTTTGGAATCACTTTATCTTAGAGGTGGTAATAGACTGAAGATCGAAACACTAAATCTTCCTGCTTATCCTCTCTTACGATTATTGAAGCTTTCTTCCTGTTCTAGTGTTAAGGATGTGTCATGTTTGGATGGGATTCATAGTTTAGAGTTACATCATTGTCATAATATTACAGATATATCTCCTTTAAATAATAATTATCGAGTGATTATTTTCAATTGTGACGGAATTACCAGTTATTCGAGATCCTTTCGTTTTACGCGTCATGTGCAGGTCGTAGAAGTCCTTTCAGATGGTATTATCAGTCTAGATAACTGCTTTCATTTAAGATCTCTGTCTTTATCAAGTAGAATGGGAATTGATTTATGGAACTTAAGGAACATATGGGAATGTTTATTGGTATTGTTGATCAAGTGCTGCTAATCTCACAGTCTTGCCTCCGAATCGATTGCGGAAGGTTTCTATTATAAAGTGTGATAATTTTACTTGTTTAGAGAATATGGATCATATTCAATCCATTCATTTAGATCATTTAAATCATATTAAAACATTAACAGGTCTTGGACCAAAGAATCAAACTATTACATTGAAGAGTATGAATGGATTAAAAGATATTCGTGCATTGAACGAAGCACAAAGTGTGACCATATCTGACTGTCCTCTGCTCTTTAACTCGAATAGATTGAATTGTTTGACGTCAGTAAAAGAATTACATCTCTCTCAAAGATTGATCACACCTGCCTCGAACTTTCTATTGTCACTAAACGATCTTCACTCACTGATAAATTTAAATGTATTAGACCTTTGGTTTCATTTTGGTCTTTTTCCTGCAGAAAATGAAAAATTAAGATTTCATATTTTACAAACCTTTAAGACTGTTGAGCAAATATATTTACATGGAAACTTTATAAATATCATGAATGAAGATATTCTCAACGAATTCAATGTGAACGTGACAAACAGAGGAATACCTACAGTTATCTTACTGCGAAAAGAGAGAGTCACATCTTTTTCGTAATTAACTTACTTCTGTCCAATTTAATATCATTCTTTACGTCTAGTTTACCCATATAATTTATAGTTTACCCATATAATAGTAAGGAGTGGACTTACTTTGACCGGCTGGAACAAATGCATTTATACCAAGAAATGCTGAGACTCAAGCTATTAATTCCTCCATGATTAAAGTTCAAATTCTTTTTGAGTTTGATGAGTTTGTTAGCATTAGAATCTATAATGGTCATTTAACTCATCCTGTTAGGGTTAATTTATGAGCTTTGCTGATAGTTAGCTCCTTACACTCGTTACATCATTGTGCATGTCGATTACCGCCTCCCTCCTGATTACATCTTTCCTAATCCTCCAAACGATGTTTACAGTGCATTGTTGTGGGTAATCGGTTGTATAAAGGTTCTCCAACCACTGATAAAGTATTCGCTGGAATTACTTTCAATACTTTAAGAGAGATCCTTCGCTTCTTTCCACCAACAATCTTTGTGATAACTCCTTATGATGACCTCACAACTTTGTGATAACTTTGTGAAGAGGGATTAGCAGATGACATCGCAACCTTGATAAGTGATTCTAATAAGAAAGTTCACTAATCCACTTGAGTGAAGGTCGAATAATATATCAGAGAATTACTGGATCGATACAGACTGAGTAAATTTCAATTAACCTTAAATATACTCGTCCAAACAATCTACATTACCATCAAAAATTATGCTATTGGATAACATGATAAATACTCTTTATGGGTGATTTTAGTTTATCTCTCTAAGGAATGTTGAGATATTAGTTTATTAATTTCTGGGAGGTACAGCAGGAGCAGTATAAAGCAGAGTTCCGTCCTATCCGAAAGAAGAAGTTGAGTAGAGAATCGGTGAGGAGTGAGAGTCTTACTTGATTATAGTACTTCACAGTCATCCCTGACTTCGATACTTCAAAAGAACTAAATCCAGCTGTATTCTTTCCTTTGTTATCTGCTGCAATATACCACTGTAAAGAGTTTGTTGGAATCTTCAACTTATTGCTTGCCTTATAGCAGCACTCTACACCCATCCCACTTAAGAAGTGGTTGACATTGCTGTCAACTTCAACGATATGTTCCATGCAATGATCATGACCGTTTACATAATGAGCATTGTATTGTTTGAGGAGAGGTAATAAGTTAGTGACTAATGTAGCAGTTGGACCATGTTCACAGATAGAATAGACCTAAGAAGAGAGTAATAGTCAGATCTTTCGATTAGGAGGTTATGAGCTTACCGGATAATGTCCTGCGACTAAGAGGAAATCAGCCTTCGATGATGCGAGTTGATTTTCAATCCATTGCCATTGAGTAGTAGCAACGGCTTTGTCAAGTAATGGCAAAGGATCAAAGTAGCCTTCTTCGTGACGTTGTTTCAAAGTCTTTGAAGCTAATTCCACTATTAGATCGTCACTGATCAAAACCTCGCAGATGATGCACGACAGGGAGTAACTTACCTGTATCAATGAAAATGATATCAATTGTTACACCATCATCTGATGATTCAAAGGATTTCGCATAATAAGAGGAAGGGAAGACCCAACGATTCGAGTACGGTGTGTAAGCGATTTCCCCGGTCACATTACCATAATGATCATGATTGCCAGCAACAACATACCAATTCTTTTGTAATGATTCAGGAGTGTAAACATTCTCAAATGTTGTTTGAAAGCGTGTATCGTATTCATTCACAACACCACTATGATAGAAGTTATCGCCTAATGCGAGAATAAACTCTGCCTGTAAAGTTGTGGCAATTTTATCCATTCCTTTCACAGAGCTAACCTGAGCTTCAGTGTAGTAAGGTGAAGTATCATCTCCTAGGTTAGGAATTAAGGTCAAAGGCGAGAACATATATAATGATTTCACATGTTTTACCTCCCCAATCGCCGACTGCAAGAAAGTTGATCGACGCTTGCAACGATACGACTGAGCCGAGAAGCAACACAAATGCCAGCATCTTTTCTTCTAAAGGTGCACTTGAAAGGGTTCTTTTCTAATCAAGGATCTCCCCAATCAACAACTCTGTTATCTTTATCGTTGTTGTGGTGAAGTTTGAACCTTCGAATCTTCATCAAAAACGATTTCACTTCGTTTCTGTACGAATCGATTTCTGATCATCTGTGTAAATTTACGGTTCTTCACTTCACACAATTGAAACTTGATGACTCTATTCTCATTGAATGAATGAAAGTTATGAAGACTCTTATTATTCTTTTTGTTCTTATCACGAGCTTACTCTTAGGTGTTTGGTTCTATGTTAGAGAGTATAATCCAATGGAAAGGGATATGGATTGGGTGAGTTATTTGCTTGGAAAAACATCGAGATTATTCTTCCCTTCTTGTTATCCTTCAAATACCACAGACAGTTTTACCTATTATCGAAACTTATTCCAGAATCTTGATAATGCTGGAATAAATGCATTTATATCTAGAAATGCTGAGATTCAAGCAATTAATTCCTCCACCATTGAAGCTCAAATTCCTGTTGAGTTTGATGCATTTAATAGCATTAGAATCTATAATGGTCATCCACCCTTTAAACCTATAAACTCGAATATTGAAGAGTTAAAACCAGTTTTGGTATGGTTTCATGGAGGTGGGATGATTCTCGGTACCTATAACTCAGCTCATGAGATTTGCTTAAAGCTCGCTAATTATACTGGTTACATCATTGTGAATGTTGATTACCGCCTCGCTCCTGATTACATCTTTCCTACACCTCTCAACGATGCTTACAGTGCGTTCTTGTGGGTGGAGAAGCATATAGAGAAGTATGGAGGAGATAGAAGACGTCTGACGATCGGAGGAGATTCAGCAGGAGGGTACTTAGCAACGGCAGTGTCAGCGCGATACTTAGAGAGTCACATGGAGAGGGAGAAGGAGAAGAACTGTGTTGATGTAGAATCAGAAGAAGAAGTGAAGGGGGGGGGTGAAAGTGAGAGAAGGAGAATGTGCAGAGATCGAGGATCTTCCATCATCGAATCTGAAGGGACTGTTAGCGGTATATCCGATGCTCAACGCAACAACAGATACAGAGGAGGCGAAGCTATATGATAAATCTAATGGTTTCCTCCCTTTGAGTGAGATTGAATGGATGCGCCAGTTGTATCAAGGTTCTCCAACCGCTGATATGAGTATTCGCAGTCATTACTGGTTTTCTCCTTTCAATACCCCAAGAGAGATCCTTCGCTTCTTTCCGCCAACCATCTTTGTGATAGCTCGTTACGATGTGTTAGCAGAAGAGGGATTACAATTTCGAAAGAAATTAGATGAAGTAGGTGTGACGACAGAGTTGCTGTGGTATGGAACGACTGTTCATGGCTTCTTTGGGAAAGATTCTATACCAGGAGGGAATGAGGCACTTTATCAATCGAGTATCTCTTTAATGAAGATATTCTAAATTTTTGTATTTCCTGGTCTTTTCATATCCCTGTAGATCCTCTGTATAATCTTTCTAACTCTTTCACTCATTTCATCTTGTTTATTCTTTGTAGTTTCGTCTTTTTCTCCACTTGACATTTTAATATTAAATAACATCAAACTATTATCAAGTGAACATCAAATTGCCAAGAATAAAAATGAGAATAATCTTAAGGAAATGAGAAAGAGAATCAACCACGCTAACCTTATTCAAAGAGAATGAACGATGACAATGAGCAGATCTCCGAGAATGAAGAGGATTCAAAAAAGTGGTCAATCAAAGTCTCAACAATTATCATGCAGAAGAAAAGATATTTCTCTCTCACTACAATCGCCATAGGAAACTCTCATTGTAAATGATACTTGGCTGCATTTTTGTTTTCGTGGACCATAGTATGTATACCATTCCTTGGTGATAAATAAGAAAATTTGGAAGTTGCTGACCTGACCTGAACGAAATAGACCATTTTCTGATTGCTGCAATTCCAATTTGACCGAATATGTTTTGCGATATAAGCTTACTAACTGGTAGTCTAAGGTCAAATGATTGACTTCCTTATTCTACACAAATTATTTCAAAACAACGAACAATCATCGAATGACCTTAAAAAAAACTAGACAACAACAAAATTGAGAATAATTATGATAGAAGTAGAAGGAAAGGGATAGAAATACAAAAAGAATTTATCAAAATTTTAAAAAAATCAAACAATCTTATTCAAAAAAGAATGAAAGAGTTTTCATTCTAATCATAATCATAATAATTATACTAAATACAATACACTCTAATACAGCACACAAACACTCTCTAATACTTCTCTCTTTTCACGATGGAACGGTTAGTTCGCAGTTACGACTTGCATAAGAAGTTCACTGGATTCAATTAAGGCCTTCTCCCCTGAGGGAATGAGGGAATTACCAAGAAACCCATGAATGGTCTCCTCATAATAAAGTAAAGAAGTCTTCACTCCAATCTCTTCCAACTTCTTACGGAATTGCAATCCCTCTTCTGCTAACACATCGTAACGAGCTATTACAAAGATTGTTGGTGGAAAGAAGCGAAGGATCTCTCTTGGAGTATTGAAAGGAGAAAACCAGTAATGACTGCGAATACTCATATCAGTGGTTGGAGAACCTTGATGAAGCTGACGAACCCACTCAATAATTTCTATGGAAAGGATACCACTGGTTTGGTCATATCGCTTCGCCTCCTCTGTATCTGTTGTTGCGTTGAGCATCGGATACACCGCTAAGAGTCCCTTCAGATTCGATGATGGCAGATCCTCGATCTCTGCACATTCTCCTTCTCTCACTTTCACACCTCCCTTCACTTCTTCTTCTGATTCTACATCAACACAGTTCTTCTCCTTCTCCTTCTCCATGTGACTCTCTAAGTATCGCGCTGACACTGCCGTTGCTAAGTACCCTCCTGCTGAATCTCCTCCGATCGTTAGACGTCTTCTATCTCCTCCATACTTCTCTATATGCTCCTCCACCCACAAGAATGCACTGTAAGCATCGTTGAGAGGTGTAGGGAAGATGTAATCAGGAGCGAGGCGGTAATCGACATTCACAATGATGTAGCCAGTGTAATTAGCATATTTCAAACAAGGAAGATGAGCAAGCTCAAGAGATCCAAGAACAAGTCTATCCAACTCTTCCATTTTTTTATTTCACTGACTAAGATAATCGGATACTCGAGGAGTATACATATTTTTCAGTTTTATTGACTTACGTGCAGTTCGAAGGAAGAGAGAATGTTGACAACAAGTAAACGTAGTCGTGATGAAAGAGTGGTAATGAATTGGAAGGATATTCGTTTTGAGACTTTGGTAAAAGATGCTTCCAAATCAACTCCATTGAAGACTGTCTATAAGACGAAGGTAGTGCTCAATAATCTTACGGGAAGAGCAGAGAGTGGACAGCTTTTAGCCATTCTCGGTCCAACTGGTTGCGGGTAAGGCAATTCATAAAATCCATTCATATTTGATACTAAATGCTTTCTTTCTTTGTACAGCAAAACATCCTTGATGAATGTTCTATCTGCTCGCTTTCCTGGCGGAGGTTCTTCTGTCTTCCGCTTGAGTGGTTCGATCACAGTTAATGGCAAGACACGCGATGAAGAAAAGTTCCGCAAGATCTCAGCTTATGTGTTGCAAGTAAGTTTTCACTCAGCTGTTTGATGTCTGTTTATGACTAACCATTCGTTCGTAGGATGATAATATGTATGCTTTCCTTACAGTTTTCGAGACTTTGATGCTGTCAGCACACTTTTTCCTTCCCGAAGATCTCTCTGACGCTGATAAAACAAAGATTGTTGACACAACTATTGCAGAATTAGGTTTGGTCAAGGCTCGTGATACAATTATTGGTAATGAGAAGGTTCGTGGTGTCTCAGGAGGAGAGAGAAAGAGAGCTAGTATTGGTGTACAGCTATTAACTGATCCTGCTGTTCTCTTCCTTGATGAACCAACATCAGGTTTAGATGCATTTCAGTCGCAGGCAGTGATGGAATCGTTGAAGAATCTTGCAGACAATGGTCGTCTTGTGATCACAGTGATTCATCAGCCTCGATCTAGTATCTACGAGATGTTTGACAAGCTGTTAATTCTCTCAGAGGGTAGAACTATGTACACAGGAGGAGCTACCGAAGCTGTGGACTACTTTGGATCATTGGGATATACTTGTCCTGATGCATTTAATCCAGCAGACTACTTCCTCGATTTACTCTCACCTGATAATAGAAGCAAGGATAGCGAGGAAGAGACTTCGAACCGTATTAACTTCCTCGGTCAGAAGTGGCTGGAGTATTCTGTAAGTTCAAAGCATAGTGAACTGAATAAAGATGTATTGGATGAGGACTTTCGCTCAGTTCAACTTATTGGATCTGCGAATACTTGGAAGAAAACCATTCGTAATACATCCTTACTTTTCTGGAGATCATTTGTTCAACAAGCGAGAGATATTCCTACAACAATGGGAAAGATTATTCCATGTATTTTCTTTTCTCTTTTAATTGGTGGTATTTATTCTAATATTGGTAATAGTCAAAACTCCATTATGAATCGTAAAGGAGTACTTTATTTCCTTCTTATTAATCAAAGTTTTATCTCCGTTACCGCAGTTATTGCCTCTTTCCCATTAGAGAAGCAGATTGTAGGACGAGAAAGATCAGGTCGAGCTTATTCCACCCTCTCTTATTGTATGGCGAAGGTTTTAGTTGAGTTACCAATCAATATTTTTCCTATCCTCGTCTACTGTTGCGTTCTTGCCCCGTAAGTCACTCTTCTTTCCCCTTCGTTCTCTTTCCTTACAATTTTGTTACTGTACTTTAGATTGGTTGGATTGAATCCTCATACATTTGGTTACTTTATTTTAATTTGCATGTTAAATTCATGTGTTATTATTGCCTTAGGTATGGTCGTTTCCGCTCTTGCTCCGAATGTTGATGCGGCAAATGCACTAAGTGCTCCTTTCTTAATTATTGGTATTCTCTTCGGAGGTTTCTATATCAAGATAGATTCATTACCCATTATCTTAAATTGGATTCCATATATTTCAGCGTTCCGTTGGTCATTCCAAGCACTATGTATTAATGAGTTCAAGGGCCAGTCTTTCAGTTGTAACCTCACTCCAACATCCCAATGTCTTTATACAGGAGAAGATGTACTTGCAACGATGGACTTTGATGGACATACGACATCTTATCCTGTATTTGGTTTGGGAATGTTATGGATTGCATATTTGGTGTGGTTGTATTTACTGTTGGAGTTTAATCGATATTCTTTCTTACCATTGGGATATACTGGGTGGAGATTCAAGGCGTTTGGTGATTCGAGTCCGTCAGCAAAGTCTTACGAGGCTATTAACCAACCATCGCCATCGTCGAAGCCAGCCTCAGAGCGTACTTATGAATTGGTACCCACTGCAGTAAATGAGGAGAATGAAGGAAAGAATGACTTAGTTATGTAAGTATTAGACAGTATGTATCATGATATAATTAGCAGTAAGTATTCTTTGGATTTGTCATTTCTCTTTGTATTCCTTGCCCACTGTGACTTGATATCGTCATCATAACTTCTCAAGCGTGCCTTCTTTTCACACATTTCTTTTTTTGTTTCTTTGTTATGAACGACGACTACTACATGATTTACACTTAACACTTAATCAAACGTAGATAAAATATTATTGCTTCAAGGTCACATGATGAGAAACATAGGATAGATAGTGGGAAGGATAGGAATTTCTCCTTTCCGCCAAGACTTTTGGCGTAATTTATGTTGGCGGACTCTCTCTCTTTCCTTTCCCATCAATCAAATCACAATTCATTCATAAGAATCATAAAACAAGAGAATAACTCAATAAAAAAATTGAGAGAAAAGAACCTTCACCTCTAACAGAGAGCCTAGAGACCCCTGTCGAACAATTCGAGAAAAAATGGCGTTATCCCTAAGCCCCGAGAAGCAGGAGGAAGTCTTTGTCTTTATGAAGAAGGCATTCTCTGATTTCCCCTATTTCGATAGCTTAATTGCTCAACCAATTCGAAAATTAATACAAGATGCAAATTCTATTGAAATTGATCGTAATTTTGTGAAAGTTATTGCTGAACGTTACCTTGATGTCAATGCTTTCTTAGCAAAGGATCAAAAGACTTTATTAGATTCTTTGAAAATCATCCTTACCGCTACTGCGATCCACTTATATTCTTTCTCAGAAGCTTCCCGTGAAGTGCCATTATTCACTACATTCGAAGAATTAAGCTCAGCTTATCCTGATTTGATGGAAGATGTTGATCCTAACGTGGATGATCAGGAAGTGAAATACTTACTGCTCTATCGTAATTATATGATGCTCGCATTGAGATTAGTTCCTGCGAAAGGAAATAAACTCTTTTTATTAAGGATCATGGAGCGATTAGAAGGATCAAACGAGCAATACATCACCGGAACTGGACAGAAGCGCACTGTTACACGACGTGTGAGTATCTATCAAAGAGAAGGTGATGTCATCGCGATCAAGAAAAATGCTAAGCGTGCACGTGAGATTGTAGAAGCGGAAAAGGCACAGAAGGAGCAGGAGCGTCAGATGAAGATGATGGAAGGAAAGTTTAGAGGAAAGAAAGTCAAACAAATGACGAAAGAGGAACAATTAGAATTTGCAGAGAAGATTAAATCTTCATCTTCACCTGCGTCTAGTGTCGTCTCCTCAGCTCCTGAAAATTCCCCTCCTTTGGGCTTGACTATTCTTGCCGAAACTGCCACAGTCCCTCAACTAGCTCTGCCTCCTTCTGTTTCATACACACCCGCTGTGAATCCTGTAGTTCAATCCGTCGCCTCTGCCCCTGCCCCTAAAGTTGCACACACTGCTTACCCTTCGCGAGGTTTATCAACAGAGGAGAGAATTGATGCATTGAATCAGGTCCTCTTAAACGAGCAGTATGTTGGATCCTTCACTGAGGAGATTATGACTCATATTCTCCATAATACCAATGAGGCAAAATGAACGAGTCTTTTCGAATAAAATGGATCATTCCTTTTAGTTGGATCTTTCATGATCTATGTTGACTTACGTTGACCGAAGAAAAGGATACTCAAGCTGCCGGTGGCTTCTGGTTTGTTGTCTGATCCCCGTGGGATATCTTGGGTTGCTCGTTTAAGTCGATAGACTTTTTTTTGTACATAGTCAAACAATTTAACATCATCTCAAACATCTTTATATTCTTTCGTTATGTAAACATCTGACAACACGGGATATCTTCTGAAAAACCTTCTTCTAATGAAATTTTAGGAGAGTGCAACTTCTAAACGGAACCAGTCGCTAAACGTGTGCACGGTTCGACTTTGTGTCCTCGCTACTACAAAACTTTCGTGCAGCTTTGATGTTAGTTTAATCGATCATCTCAAATAGAAGGAAAATGCAAATAGATTCACCTCAACAATCTCAATCTCTTGACCTTGGAGGAAGATCGTTAAAGTACGCGTGGGTTTCCCAGCGCGGTTATTATCCTAGATCCCCTAATAAAGAAAATCAAGATACATTTCTAATCCGCCCAACTTTCGGCAAGACAGAACAACAATCTTTTTTCGGTGTTTTTGATGGTCATGGTGAATTGGGACACCTTTGTGCACGATTTGCTAGGGATAAGGTGAGTACCAGATTCCGTTCTTCGCTGCTTTCTAACATAACTTTCTCAGCTTGGTGAGAATATCTTGCAAGAGTTCAACCGTATCCCTCCAGAAAACGCCAATTCATATGCAATTAAACAAGCCTTAACAGATGCCCATATCCGCACGAATGATGAGGTGAAAGACTATTCCGCCGTCATCCAATTCATTTCACTGACTATTATACTTGTGTAGATGCATAATCAACAAAGATTCGACGATGCTTTATCAGGAACGACGTCAATCTCCATTCTTTTCAGAGGAAGAACGATGTATGTGAGTAATGTTGGTGATTCTCGTGCGATCATTGTCAGTAAGACGGAAGATGATAAACTAATCGCCAAGCCATTATCCTCCGACCAAACTCCTTACCGGAAGGACGAAAGGGAGAGAGTGAAGTCGTATGGTGCAAGGATTTTAACATCACGTCAGATCTATGGGCTTGCCCCGATATACGATAACTGGGATGACATCAGCCTCGGCGAAGACATCGACGAAGGTGGTGATCC
>VKHI01000667.1:0-16123 GCA_015145745.1 Poterioochromonas sp. DS
AAATTTTTTATAAAATTATTTATGATATTAAAAAATAATTGTAAAAGAATTGGAGCATATGTATTAATAGATAATCTTATTCAAAATGGAGTTGAACACATTTTTGGTTATCCTGGAGGCGCAATACTACCTATTTATGATGAACTTTATTTTTGGGAAAAAAAAAATTTAATAAAACATATATTAGTTCGACATGAACAAAGTGCAGCGCATGCTGCTGATGCCTATGCACGATCTACAAAGAAAGTTGGAGTTTGTTTTGCAACGTCAGGACCTGGAGCGACGAACTTAGTTACTGGAATCGCAAACGCAAGAATGGATTCGGTACCTCTAATTATAATAACAGGTCAAGTTACTAGAAGTTTTATTGGTACTGATGCTTTTCAAGAGATTGATATTTTTGGTATAACAATGCCAATTGTTAAACATTCTTATACTATTAGAGATGTTAATTCATTACCTCAAATTTTATCAGAAGCCTTTTATTTAGCTCAAAATGGTCGTCCAGGTCCTATTTTAATTGATATACCTAAAGATATTGGTTTAGAAGAGATTAATTATTATGAATATAAAAAAGTTAAGGATTTATATAAACAAAATAATTATAGAACTGAACATTTAAGTAATTTTAGTTTATTAAATAAAGTATTAAAATTTATAAAACAATCTTATCAACCTCTTTTTTATTTAGGTGGTGGTACTTTAAAATCAAATGGATTTAAAACAGTACTTTTTTTAAGTAAATTTTTTCAAATACCTATTACAACGACTTTAATGGGAAAAAGTATTACTAATGAAAATGATCATTTATCTTTAGGAATGCTGGGAATGCATGGTACTGCTTATGCTAACTTTGCTGTAAGTGAATGTGATTTGTTATTAGCTTTAGGTGCAAGATTTGATGATAGAGTGACTGGAAAATTAGATGAATTTGCTTGTGATGCAGATGTTCTTCATATTGATATTGATCCAGCTGAAATCTCAAAAAATAGATTTCCACAATTAAGTATTATTGGCGATATTGAAAAAATTAATACAGAACTAATTAAACACTTACGAATAATTTCCAAATGTGAATATAACCAAACAAAAAATTGGCTAAAACGTATTTATAAATGGAAATCTTTATATCCTATAAAAGTACTAATCAGAAAAAATGTACAAGTATCAGCACCTGAAGCCATATCATTAATAGGAACAACATTTTTTAATGCCTTTTTTGTTACTGATGTTGGTCAACATCAAATGTGGGCTGCACAATTAATAAATTGTCAACCTAAAAAATGGATTTCAAGCTCAGGATTAGGAACAATGGGCTTTGGTTTACCTGCATCAATTGGAATAAAAATTGCTCATCCAACTTCTGATGTTATTTGTATTAGTGGTGACTCAAGTTTTCAAATGAGTTTACAAGAATTAGGAACTATTGCTCAATACGATTTAGATATAAAAATATTTATTATTAATAATGGTTGGCAAGGAATGGTAAGACAATGGCAAGAATCTTTTTATGGAAATAGATTCTCGAATTCGTATATGAAAAATGGTATGCCTAATTTTGTAGCTGTTGCCAATGCTTATAATTTAAAAGGGAAAACAATAATATCCTTAGATGAATTAGAAAAAACTTTTAAAGAAGAAACTAAGTTTTTATTATTTAATATTATTGTTTTAGAACAAGAAAATTGTTACCCTATGGTTGCTCCTGGAAGAAGTAATTCACAAATGTTAGGACTTGAAAAAAAATAATAGAATTATAAAAAAATTTGGGCCGAATAGGATTTGAACCTATGAAGACATTAGTCAATGGATTTACAATCCACCCCCTTTAACCACTCGAGCATCGACCCTGCTTTTTATTATAAATATAAATCATAAAAAAATCAATAACTAAAAAATCTCTATAATATATATGTAATAAATAGAATCCTCATATTTCACCTGAATATTATATGTGGAAAGATTAATTTAATTTTAAAATTAAGGTTTATATGATTACAACTTCACAAGAAGATGTTAAACAAAAAAAGAAGGCTCAAATACTTGTTGATTTAAATGCTGTTGAAACAAGTTTTGAAAAATGGGCAAAACCTGGTCATTTTTCACGTGTATTAGCAAAAGGACCAAAAACAACAACTTGGATTTGGAATTTACATGCAGATGCTCATGATTTTGATTTACAAACAAAATCACTAGAAGAAATTTCTAGAAAAATATTTAGCGCTCATTTTGGACAACTTGCAATTATCTTTTTATGGTTATCAGGAATGCATTTTCATGGTGCATATTTTTCAAATTATACATCATGGCTATTAAATCCATTACAAATTAAACCAAGTTCACAATCTGTTTGGCCTATTATAGGTCAAGAAATATTAAATGCAGATGTTGGTGGAAATTTCCAAGGTATTCAAGTTACTTCAGGATTTTTTCAAATTTGGAGAGAAGAAGGTGTTACAACACAGAATCAACTTTATTGTATTGCTATTGGTAGTCTAGTTATGTCTATTCTAATGGTTTTTGCTGGTTGGTTACATTATCATAAATTTGCTCCAAAATTAGAATGGTTTCAAAATGTTGAATCAATGCTAAATCATCATCTATCTATATTACTAGGTTTAGGATCAATAGCTTGGGCAGGTCATGAAATTCATATTGGTAATCCTATTAATAAATTATTAGATTCTGGTATGGATCCAAAAGATTTACCTAATCCTCATGAATTAATATTAAATAGAGAATTTATTGCAAGTTTATACCCTTCTTTTAAAGAAGGATTAAATCCCTTCTTTACATTTCATTGGTCAAGCTATACAGATATTTTAACGTTTAAAGGAGGTTTAAATCCAATAACTGCAAGTTTATGGTTAACTGATGTAGCTCATCATCATTTAGCTATAGGAGTACTGTTTATTATAGCTGGCCATATGTATAGAACAAACTTCGGAATTGGTCATAGTATTAAAGAAATTTTAGAGGCACATAAAGGACCTGTTACAGGAAATGGTCATGTCGGATTATATGAAATATTAACAACATCATGGCATGCTCAATTAGCTATTAATTTAGCAACTTTTGGGTCATTAACAATTTTAATCGCTCATCATATGTATGCAATGCCTCCATATCCTTATTTAGCAATAGATTATCCAACGCAATTATCTATTTTTACACATCATATGTGGATTGGAGCTTTTCTTATTGTTGGTGGTGCTGCTCATGCATCTATTTTTATGGTTCGTGATTATGATGCTAAAATAAATTACAATAACTTATTAGATCGTACTTTAAGACATCGTGATACTATAATATCACATTTAAATTGGATTTGTATATTTTTAGGTTTTCATAGTGTAGGTTTATATATTCATAATGATACTATGCAAGCACTTGGAAGATCACAAGATATGTTTTCAGATAAAGCAATTTCTTTACAACCAATATTTGCTCAATGGATACAATCTTTACATACTCAAAATATTACAATCACAGCACCTAATACATTAGCAACAACAAGTTATGTTTTTGGAGGAGATCCTATTATTTTAGGTTCAAAAATAGCATTAGCTCCTTTATCTCTTGGAACTGCTGATTTTTTAATTCATCATATTCATGCTTTTACAATTCATGTTACAACTTTAATATTATTAAAAGGTGTATTATATGCAAGAAGCTCTAGACTAATTCCAGATAAAGCTAATTTAGGTTTTAGATTTCCTTGTGATGGTCCTGGACGCGGTGGTACTTGTCAAGTTTCTGGATGGGATCATGTGTTTTTAGGGTTATTTTGGATGTACAATAGTATTTCTATTGTTCTTTTCCATTTCAGTTGGAAAATACAATCAGATGTATGGGGATCTTTATCACCTCAAGGAAATATATCTCATATTACAGGAGGCAATTTTGCTGAAAATTCTTTAACCATTAATGGTTGGTTACGTGATTTCTTATGGTCACAAGCATCACAAGTAATTCAATCGTATGGTTCTGCTTTATCAGCATATGGATTAATTTTCTTAGGAGCTCATTTTGTTTGGGCATTTAGTTTAATGTTCTTATTTAGTGGTCGCGGATATTGGCAAGAATTAATTGAATCTATTGTTTGGGCACATAATAAATTAAAAATTGCACCTGCAATTCAACCTCGTGCATTAAGTATTACTCAAGGAAGAGCTGTTGGTGTAACACATTATCTATTAGGTGGAATAGGGACAACATGGGCATTCTTTTTAGCTCGAGTTATATCTATTAGTTAATTTATTAAAATAAAAAAGAAAGGAGGTTTATAAATGTCAACTAGATTTCCAAAATTTAGTCAAGTATTGAGCAAAGATCCAACAACACGACGTATTTGGTATAGTATTGCTACAGCTCATGATCTTGAAAGTCATGATAATGTTTCAGAAGAAAGTTTATATCAAAAAATATTTTCTTCTCATTTCGGTCACCTTGCAATTATCTTTTTATGGACATCAGGAAACTTATTCCATGTAGCTTGGCAAGGAAATTTTGAAGAATGGATTACAAATCCATTAAAAATAAAACCTATTGCTCATAGTATTTGGGATCCACATTTTGGAGAAACAGCATTAAAAGCTTTCACTCGTGGAGGTATTCTTTATCCAGTTAATATTTCTTTATCTGGTGTCTATCAATGGTGGTACACAATTGGAATAAGAAAAAATTCAGATCTGTATCTTGGATCTATTTTCTTATTTATTTTATCTTTAATTTTATTACAAGCAGGTTGGTTACATTTGCAACCACAATTTAAACCAAGTATTTCATGGTTTAAAAATAATGAATCAAGATTAAATCATCATTTATCTGGACTATTTGGTTTTAGCTCAATAGCTTGGACAGGTCATTTAGTTCATATAGCAATTCCCGAATCTAGAGGTATTCATGTTGGATGGGATAATTTTTTAAAGGTTCTTCCACATCCACAAGGTTTAGCTCCGTTTTTTAATGGAAACTGGCTTGCTTATACAGAAAATCCAGATTCTACTTCTCATTTATTTAACACAAGTACAGGCTCAGGAACTGCGATTTTAACTTTTTTAGGTGGATTTCATCCACAAACTCAATCTTTATGGTTAACTGATATAGCTCATCATCATTTAGCTATAGGAGTACTATTTATTATTGCAGGTCATATGTATAGAACAAACTTTGGAATTGGTCATGGAATTAAAGAAATTTTAGATGCTCATAGACCCCCTGGAGGTAAATTAGGTAAAGGACATATTGGATTATATGAAACGATTACAGATTCATTACATTTTCAATTAGGACTTGCTTTAGCTTCGTTAGGAGTATTAACATCTTTAACAGCTCAACATATTTATTCACTAAATCCATATGTTTTCTTATCAAAAGATTATGCTACTGAAGCAGCATTATTTACTCATCATGAATATATAGCAGGATTTTTAATGTTAGGTGCTTTTGCTCATGGAGCAATCTTTTTTGTACGTGATTATGATCCTGATAAGAATACAAACAATGTTTTAGCCAGAATGTTAGATCATAAAGAGGCTATAATATCACATTTAACATGGGTCTCTTTATTTTTAGGATTCCATACATTAGGATTATACGTTCATAATGATGTTGTTGTTGCATTTGGACAACCAGAAAAACAAATTTTAGTAGAACCCATCTTTGCACAATGGATTCAAGCAACTTCTGGAAAAACTTTATATGGATTTAATACTTTATTATCTTCTTCGACAAATTCAGCTTACATTGCTGGTTCACAATTATGGTTACCAAATTGGATTGAAGCTATAAATAATAATAAAAATTCTTTATTCTTATCTATAGGTCCTGGAGATTTTTTAGTTCATCATGCTATAGCGCTTGGATTACATACAACAACTTTAATATTAGTTAAAGGAGCTTTAGACGCTAGAGGATCTAAATTAATGCCAGATAAAAAAGATTTTGGTTATAGTTTTCCTTGTGATGGTCCTGGACGTGGTGGTACGTGTGAAATTTCTTCATGGGATAGTTTTTATTTAGCTGCATTTTGGATGTTAAATACCATTGGATGGACTACATTCTATTGGCATTGGAAACATTTAACAACTTGGTTAGGAAATACAGCTCAATTTAATGAATCTTCAAACTATATTATGGGTTGGTTACGTGACTATTTATGGTTAAATTCTTCACCATTAATTAATGGTTATACTCCTTTAGGAATGAATAATTTATCTGTATGGGCATGGATGTTCTTATTTGGACATTTAGTATGGGCTATTGGTTTTATGTTTTTAATTTCTTGGAGAGGTTATTGGCAAGAATTAATTGAAACTCTTGTTTGGGCACATGAAAGAACACCTTTAGCTAATTTAATTAAGTGGAAAGATAAACCAGTTGCTTTATCTATTGTTCAAGCAAGACTTGTTGGATTAACACATTTTGCTGTAGGATACATTTTTACATACGCACCATTTGTTATTGCTTCAACTTTAGGAAAATTAGGTTAATTATGATATAATTTTTTTATAAAAATTAACTTATTTTATACTTAAATATGGCAAAAAAAAGCATGCTTCAGCGTGAGTTAAAGCGTCAAAAGTTAGTTAAAAAATATATTCAAAAACGAATATATTTTTTAACATTGATAAAAAAGTCAAATTCATTTGAAGAAAAAATAAGATATCATAATCTTCTACAAAAACTTCCGCGTAATAGTTCTAAAATTAGATTAAGAAACAGATGTTGGAAAACAGGTAGACCTAGAGGATATTTTCGTTTCTTTGGTCTTTGTCGTAATATTTTAAGAGAATATGCTCATAATTGTTTATTACCTGGTGTAATAAAATCAAGTTGGTAATTTATTAAAATAAAAAAAAATAGTAGAGAATATATATATTCTCTACTATTTTTTTATAAAAATTTAAATTATTATAGAATTAATAATAATTATTACTTAATTACTATTTATAAAACCTTCTTCACCACGTTTATATTGCAAATAAGCCGCAACAAAAAGTCCTAATAATGTAACAAAAATTAACCCAAGTACAATTCCTGACAGTAATAACTCAACCATATTTTTTTATCTAAAGCCTACACTAGCTTGCCATACAAATGCTAATAAAAAGAACAAAACAGGAATAATTGGCATTATATCTGTTAATGGACCAAAAGCAGCAAAAGCTCCAGGTAATTTACTTAATAAAATAGTTTCCATATAAAGAATAAATATTTATCTTTTTATTTTATTATTATAATTAAATGTTTTTCTAATAGAAAATAACATAATAAAAAGCTGATAGACAGAATTGAACTCTCAACCTCCTGATTACAAGTCAGGTGCTCTACCAATTGAGCTATATCAGCACATATATATCTTTATAAGATATATAATATCAAAAATTTTCGTCTTTATCAAAATTTTCTTTTTCTTAAAAATATTTTACTTTTTTCTAAATCTTAAGATTTAGAAAAAAGTACTGATGATCTTGATTTACGTTCAAGTAAATTAAATATCGATAAATCATTAAAAGCTAAAAATGATAAAATTTTTCTATTTAACAAAATATTTAAATTACGTAAGCATCCAATAAATTTGGAATAAACATTTTTTCTTGCTCTACTAGCAGCATTAATTCTATAAATCCAAATACGTCGAAAATTACGTTTTTTTAATTTTCTTCCTATATAAGCAAATTGTAATCCTTGTACAACTTGTTCCATAGCCATTATGGATAATCGTGAATGTGAACCGACATATCCTTTAGCCAATTTTAAAAATTTTTTGCGTCGCACAGCAGCAACTTTTCCACGTTTTACTTTAACCATTTTTAATTATATTAAACGTATACTAGTGTTTGTTTTTATAATTATAGATTATAGCATAATTATAATTAAAATTTTGTATTATAAAATTTTAACGATAAGGGATCATTTTACAAAAAGTTTTTAAATCAGAAGGATTTACTTTAGTTGAAATAGATAAAGTACGAATACGTTTCGAATTTTTTTTTCTTAAAAGATGTCCTTTATAGGCTTTTTTTCGTATTAAAAAATTTTTTTTTATTTTTATACGTTTTAATGCTGATTTACGTGTTTTTAATTTCATTATTTTATTTATGCTTCTGTCCAAATATATTTTGTTTCTATAGCAGGTAAAAAGAAAATTTTTGCTAAATTTGTAACAATTTTTAAATTGTATGGTATTTTTCTTATATTTCTTACAAATTTACTTTCTTTTAATTTATCTATTGCTACTAATTTTAAGTTTGCATCTGCACATTCATCAAGTAATGGGAAGAAGTCTGGATGATCAACATCTAATATTACAGGAAATAAAGATTTTGAGCTTTGATTTGTTTTACGAATAACATGTTGATCAAATTGTTTAGTTTCTAATCCAAGTGCTTCATAAAAGGCTGTTCTTTGATGATCATTTAAATACATTGTAGCATAAACAGATAATAAAAAGAATTTACACCATAATCTAGCTTCATAAGTACTTAATAAACCTTTTTGAGATTTTAATAACGCAGCAAAGAAATCACCATGTCTATTTTCATCTTGACACCAACTTTCAAAAAATCTAAATAATGGATAAATACGACAAGTTGGATTTTTTTCTAAATGTCTATAAATAGTAATATAACGCCAATATCCTATTTTTTCTGATAAATAAGTTGTATAATAAATAAATTTAGGAGCAAAATATGTATATGTTCTTGTTTTTGTTAGGAATCCTAAATCTAAAGATAAATTAAAATCACTCATTGCTTTGTTTAAAAATCCTGCATGACGTGCTTCATCACGAGCCATAAAAGAAAAAGCTTCAGCTAATAAAGGAGCATTAGCTTTTCTTAAATTTCTTGAAATTTCTTTATATAATAAAAAACCAGAAAATTCTGCTGTACAAGATCTTTCTAAAAATTCAATGAATATATTTCTTGTTTTTTCATCAAATTGATCCCAACTTTTTAAAAATTCTTTATCTCTAATAAAATGATCTCTATTATAGTCTATTCTAAATTCTTCAATAGAAGCTTCTAATTCTGTAAAATTTGAGCTTACATCTAATTGACAAATCTCTTTAAAATTTGTTGTATAAAAACGAGGTGTTAAAATTGTTTCTTGAGCTTGAACTTTTGTTTCAATTACTTTTTTTGTACTTGCTATCATAATAATATGTAAAATAAATAGTTTATTAGAATATAAAAAATTAAAAAGTAAAAAGTTAATTTTACTTTTATTTTTGTTTTGTATATATTATTATATATACAAAACAAAAATAAACGGCGGTATAGCCAAGTGGTAAGGCTTTGGATTGCAAATCCTTCATTCTCCAGTTCGAATCTGGATACCGTCTTTTCTTTTCTTATGCTTTTATTATATAATAAAATTAAAAGGGGACGTGGTGAAATGGTAGACACAACAGACTTAAAATCTGTTGATCAATTTGGTCGTGAGGGTTCAAGTCCCTCCGTCCCCAATAATAAAATTACAATTTTTAATTGTTTTTTAAATATTCTGTATTTATACCAAAATCTCTTTCAAGAGATATTTTTCCAGTTCTTACAATTTCTAAAATTGTATAATTTTTTAATAATTTTTGAATTGTTAATATTTTACCGGAATCTCCAGTAATTTCAATTGATATTGATTTATCAGAAATATCCACGACTTTTGCTCTAAAAATATTAACAATTTCTAATATTTCACTTCGTAAAGATGAAGAAGATTGAATCTTAATTAGCATTAATTCACGTTCTACACAAGGATAATTAGTGACATCTTTTACTTCGATTACTTGAATTAATTTATTTAATTGTTTAGTAATTTGTTCAATACTTTTATAATCTCCAGGAATAACAATTATAATTTTAGAAATTCCTTTATTCTCCGTTGGACCAACAGCTATACTTTCAATATTAACACCTCGACTTGAAAATACAGTAGAAATTCGTGTTAAAACACCAGATTCATTATAAACTTTTATAACTAACGTTCTTTTCATAATTCTAAAACTGTTTTTTATTATTGACTCTATCAAATATACTTACTATATTAATAATAATTAACAACAAATTTTATTTTTTATGACAATAACATCTGAACAAATAAAAAATTTAAGAGAAAAAACAGGGGCTGGAATATTAAGTTGCAAAAATGCTTTAATCGAAACAAAAGGAGATTTTGAAAAAGCGGTTAATTTTCTTAGACAAAAAGGATTAGCTTCTGCTGAAAAAAAAGTTTTACGTATGACTAAACAAGGAATTATAACTAGTTATATCCATACTGGATCAAAAATAGGCGTTTTATTAGAATTAAATTGTGAAACGGATTTTGTTGCGCGTAGAATAGAATTTCAAACATTAGCGAAAAATTTAGCAATGCAAATTGCTGCTGGAGCATCACTTACATATATATCATTAAAAGATATTCCTAAAGAAGTCTGGGATGCGGAAATGGAAATAGAATCAAAACGAGATGATATAAAAGAAAAACCAGAAAAAGTACGTGACTCTATTTTAAAAGGAAGAGTTGAAAAGAATTTAAAGGCATTAACACTTTTAAATCAAGAATGTATAAGAGAACCTGAATTAACTGTTGAAGATTATATTAAAAATCATGTTTCTTTATTAGGTGAAAATATTCAAATTAATCGTTTTTGTAAATTTGTTGTTGGAGAAAATGAGAAAAATTAAAAATTATAGAAATTTAAATTTCTATAATTTTTTAATTTAAAAATCTAATTCAGCAAGCTGAACTTTTTCAAATTGTTTTTTCTTAAAAACAAAAAATGATTGAGTAATAATAATAATTAAAGAAAATGCTAAATATCCATATATTCTATTTGGATTCTGTAATACAATTTCTGTTTCTGTTTGACCAAAACCTCCTACGTTAGGATTTACTGTTAATTGCTGATCTTTTTCAATCTCCTGATTTTTCTGAACAACTAATTTTAAACCCTTTGGTACTACTTGAATTTGTGTTTCACCATTTTTTAATTTTATAGAAATTTCAAATTGATTATTTAATTCTTTTATCTCTTCAATTTTACCTGAATAATTAGATGTAATAGTATTATTATTTGTTTTTTCACCTGTTGGATAAAGTTGACCACGTCCTCTATTAGCTCCCACATAAATAGGATATTTAACAAAGAAAGTATTTTTATCTTTTTTAGGATCTGGAGCTAAAATAGGGAAAATAATTTCTTGATTTTTTTCACCGTCAATAGGGCCCACAACTAAAATATTATCCTTAGTAGTACTATAAGGTGTTATAAATAATTTTTTTGTTTTTTCTTTTAAAGAATCTTCCATAAGATTTTTTGGTGCTAATTTAAATCCTTCTGGTAAAATCATAACGGCTCCTACATTTAATTTCCCTTGTTGACCATTTCCTAAAATTTGTTTTTGGTTTTTATCAAAAGGTATTTTTACTACTGTTTCAAAAATAGTATTTGGTAAAATAGAATTAGGTACTTCTAGTTCGATAGGTTTTTGAGCTAAATGACAATTAGCACAAACAATTCTTCCGTTTGCTTCTCTTGGATTTTCATAATTTTGTTGAGCATAAATAGGAAAAGCAATAGAAATTTCAGGAAACAATAAAAAGCAAAAGGAAAAAATTGTAAATAAAGTTGTTAAATATTTTATCTTTTTAATATTTTTATTCATAAACATAATTTTAATAATTTAATCTAAATATAGAGAACTTAAAAATTTAAAGAATTAATACCAATATATTTATTTGTAAGACGTTTTTGAATTGTTTTGATTACAATAATATAAAATAAAATAGCAGAAAAAGTATAATTTAATTGTGTATATCCATCAATAGTTGGAGTTATTAAACCGGATAACAAAAAAAATATGAAAAATATATTTTTCCACATAAAAGGTAATATAAAAAAGTTTGTTTCTTCTTTTAATAATGTTAAAAAAAAAAGAGGAGATTGACAGAGTATAATTAAAAAAAAAAGTAATAAAATTTCTAAATTTAAGACTTCATCAAAGGACCAAACATTTTCTAATGTCTTTTCACTATAAAAATTAAATGAGTCTAAACTTAGTGGTATAATTAGATTTAAAATAAAATATAAACTACTAAAAAAAAAAAAAAAATTAAATTTTAAGGCGGAAAAAATTTCTAATCTATTTTTAGTTTTTGTTCCAATTTCTTTTCGTAAATCTAATTGAATACTTAAAACACTTAAAAAATTTGAAGTAGCTAACAAAAAAACTAAAGAACTAAATAATAATAGTAAATAAAAACCAGGAATCAACTGAAGTAAATTTATTTCAGAAATTTGATTTCTTAAAATTTCAATAAAAGGAATTGTAACTACTAAATATAAAATTGCTTTAATATAAAAATCTCTTTGTATAAAATAATAATAATTTATACAAAGACTTTTTTCTAAATTTATCATGTAGATTTTAACAATTCCTTAATTATTCTAATACATTCTTTATAAAATATAAGGTTATTATTTGTTGCTATAGAAAGTGATGATAATTCATCTTTATTTTCTATTTTTACAGAATTTAAAAATTTTAAGCATCGTTCACATTTCTCATTAAGTTCTATTATTGATTCTTCTGAAAGAGTTCCAACATATACCTCATCTGCATTAATAGTAACAATTACTTCAGAGTTAATTTCAATTTTTTTGTCATCTATTTCTTCTTTTATACTATCTAAAGTTCCGTTTTTTATTATATAAATAAATCTCAGAATTTTATTATCTACTTCTTTTTCTACTTGAACTAAATTATTCTCAATTGGACCTGCTATTGGTTCATGACCTTCTAAAATTTCTATAATACCATTTGTTAAATTTGCTTTTACTCTTTTTGCATTCGGGATAGATGCTCGATAAAGTAGTGAATTTATAAAAAATTTCATAATCTTTTTTAATTATTTGATTTTTATTCTTTTTAATATATTTAAAATAATTTTTCAATAGCCTTATTTATATCTCGTTATTTTTTTATATTATAAAGGCTTATATTCTCTGTAGCAATAATATTTATAAAATCTTCATTTGTCAAACTTAAGATATCATCTTTAGTTATTGTAGTTAAAGATTCATAATTTAACGAACCTTTTTCTAATAAAAGTTTTTCAATTCTTATTGCTTGATAAGCAAAAAGTTGATTTATAAATAATTTTATAGTTCTTACATTTGCAAAAGTTGAATATTGTAAAAATTGACTTATATAGAATATTATAATGTCTAGTGCCTCTTTTGTAAATTTATATCTACTTTCATTATATAATATAAATTTTGTTATTTCTGTCAAATCGTTTATATTATAATCATTAAAGTGAACATGATTTCCAATACGTGAAGATATACCTGGATTTGAATGAAAAAATTGTTCTGTTTTTTCTTTAGGACCTGAAAAAATTAAAATTAAATCATCACGTTGATTTTCCATTACTTGTAAAAGTAATTCAATAGCTTCTGATCCATAATCTCTTTCATTATTGGGTTTATATAATTGATAAGCTTCATCAATAAATAAAATACCACCATGAGCTTTTTGTAATTGCTCTCTTGTTTTTGGCGCTGTATGTCCTACATATTGACCAACTAAATCTTCTCTTGTTACATTTAATATATGACCTTTTGTTAAATATCCTAAATTTCTTAATACTAAAGCTACTTTAGAAGCAACTGAACTTTTACCTGTACCTGAGCGTCCTGTAAATGCCATATGCAAACTGGTATTTAGTTTAGAAAGCTCATTTAATTCACGGATACGATCGAATAATAATACAGAAAAAATTTCGCGAACTTTTTGTTTTACTTCTGTTAAACTAATAAGCTCCTTTTCCATTGTTAATAAAATGTCATCAATTCCAGTTTCAATGTAACAATTTTTTATATCAATTGCATTTTTTTGTTCTAATACTAAATCTTTTAAATTTTTATTCATAAATATATTTTTAATTAAAATTAATAATTAGGAAATAAGATAAAAGAAAAATATTAAAACATCTTATTGTAAGATGTTTTAATATTTACAAGAAATTAATAGCGATTCCCTTCTCCTGCTGCTTGAACAGCGTAACTTTGAAGAGTATATATAATATTTCTACCTTTTCCTTCTTGTCTTGCTAAATAGAAGCCAGGCTCAAAAGCAGGTCTTTGAACAATAAAAGACATAGCAGTACTTTCTACTCCTCTTTCATTATTAAATGCATTTATTTTTATATATACACTAGGATGCGCTTTACGACATTCATTTAATTCAAATAAGATTGTAGTTGCATCAGCAACATTAAATAAAGGTAGTCCCCACATTTCCCAATAACAATTACGTGGATGTGGATCATCAGTATATTCTACAGAAACTGCATATCCTTTTTTAATAGCGTATTCTAATTGTTTTTTTATTTGTTCATCTGTTAAATCTGGAAGTAATGAAAAACATCCTTGTGTTATTCTTGTCATAATTTAATTAAATTTTTATTAATATAAGGAAAAACTAGAAAAAATTAACTATTTAAATATTAAGATAATGATTTTGTAGGTGTTACTTCATAATCTAAAGTATCTGTAGAAGCATAATCAAATGTAATAGCTTTCCATAGATCAAGAGCAACTTGTAAAGGACGACAATCTTTAGCAGCGGCTTTTAAAATTTCAGGACCTTCTTTTAAAAAATCACGCCCTTCATTCTTAGCTAAAACCATTGCTTCTAAAGCAACACGATTAGCAGTAGCTCCTGCTTGAATTCCATCTGGATGACCAATAGTTCCTCCTCCAAATTGAAGAACAACATCTTCTCCTAATAAATGAACTAATTGATGCATTTGTCCACAATGTATTCCTCCAGAAGCAACTGGCATACATTTTCTTAAAGAAGCCCAATCCATATCGAAGAAAATACCTAATCCACGATTTTCTTTTAAGCTTGGTAAAAGAAGTGTATCATAAAATCCTTTTACAGTATTTGGATCACCTTCAAGTTTTCCAACAACAGTTCCTGCATGAATATGATCTACTCCAGACATTCTCATCCATTTACAAATAACACGGAAATTAATCCCATGATTTTTTTGACGAGTATATGTTGAATGTCCTGCACGATGTAAATGAATAATCATATCATTTTTACGTCCCCAATGACAAATTGTTTGAATAGCTGTATATCCAATAACTAAATCAATCATTACAACTACAGAACCTATTTCTCTTGCAAATTCTGCTCGTTCATACATATCTTCCATTGTTGCTGCTGTTATATTAAGATAAGAACCTTTTACAGCACCTGTCTTTGCTGATGCTTTGTTAATACCTTCCATAACATATAAAAATCTTTCACGCCATCTCATGAATGGTTGAGAATTTATATTTTCATCATCTTTTAAAAAATCAAGTCCACCTTTTAATCCTTCATAAACAACACGTCCATAATTTTTTCCTGATAAACCTAATTTAGGTTTTACTGTTGCACCTAAAAGAGGACGTCCAAATACATCTAATCTTTCACGTTCTACAACAACACCAGAAGCAGGACCAATAAATGTTTTTAAATAAGCATAAGGAAGACGCATATCTTCTAGACGAAGAGCTTTTACTGCTTTAAATCCAAATACATTACCAATAATTGAAGCTGTTAAATTTGCTATAGAACCTTCTTCAAATAGATCACATTCATATGCAATAAAAGCAAAAAATTCATTTGGTTTATTTGGTACTTCTTCTACAAAGTAAGCCTTAGCACGGTATATATCACAAGCTGTTAATAAATCCGTCCAAACAACAGTCCATGTAGCTGTAGAAGATTCTCCTGCAATAGCAGCAGCAGCTTCGATTGGATCTACTCCAGGTTGTGGAGTTACACGAAATAAGCAAAGTATATCTGTATCTTTAACAGTATAATCAGCATCCCAATATCCCATTTTTTTGTAAGGAATTACTCCAGATTCATAACGTTCCGATTTTATACGCGTTCTTTCTGCTGCGTCACTCATTATTTAAATAATTAATTAAATTGTTAATAGATTTTATTTTTTATGAAAAATTTAAAAAAAAATTTCTAATCTAAGTTATTAAATAAATTTTTTATTTTAAAGTTTAAAACTTTTTAATCTCAAATTATCTATTAATTATATT
>VKHI01000668.1:0-16110 GCA_015145745.1 Poterioochromonas sp. DS
AACTGTGTTATCTAAATAGAAATTATTGGAGAAGAATGTGTAATATGGTTTTGATTTAAATTTTTCCAAAGTATCACTATCCAATCTATGATAAGGAATCAATAAACGACAAGGTGCAGGATTAGCATTACCCCATCCAATTGTGCATGTTATTGTAATTGTGACAGGATTGGTGGTACCACTTTGTAAAAATGTAAGACCAGCATTTCCTGAATTTGATGCACTGGAGATCATCAATGGACATGTTTGACCATTTCCAAGATTGGATTCAATTGAAGTGGGAGGGTGATAAACTATGTCCTCCTTTTTTGCCGCCAATCCTGTCACAGCAGTGGGATTTTTCCAATAAGTAACTTTTGTGGAAAAAGCACCACCAGCATTCATTTGCAGACGAATTTCAAAACCATTCAAATGGAACACAGGAGGCATATCACCAAAAACTGAATTGATATCACTGATTTTGCCAACCAAAACATCATTCCAAGTTAATTCAGTTGTTGTGTTAGTAAAATATGGTTGCCATAATTGTGATAATTCACTTGCTCTACCAGCGGCGTTTGTTCCTGGAAGTAATTGTCTGCCAGGAGCTGATGTTACGTCAATGAAGTGACCATTTCGTTTAAAAATTGCATCGTTGTGCCCTAAGACGCGCTCTATAGTGTCAAATACATTGTCCCGCTCTGAATAATTATTGCGTTCTCCAACAGCGTAAGTGTCATCGAAATTGTACGTATATGAATCTGCATTGTCAAAATATATGGAATCTACATCATCTGTGATACTGTCAATTGTGGATTTTCTTTTTTTCTTTTCATTAATATAAAAGTTATTGAAACCACTGCTATTTTTTTCTAAAGGAATGTTACCCATTTTACACCAAGCATTATGAAAGAAATGATGATTGGCCTTTTTTGTGACAGCAAACTTATTGAGTGCGTAAACAGTTGTTCCACTGTTTCCAAAAGTACCATTTGCTATAGTGGCTTTATATGTAATAGGAATATGATACAATGCTTCAGCTAGATCAAATGCACAACCTGCCATAGCATTTTGTAAATTAACATTGCTGAATGTGATAAGACCAGATTGATAATTGCCACCATTAAGGTCTTGAATTTCTGCATATTGTGTGGCATAACTAGTAACTTTTAAAGTTTCAACATTAGGTTTGTCATTTACTGAGAACTGAACAGTCGAATCAGACATATTAGTTTATATATATATATACATGAAAAAAATTATAATTCATTTTAAATAAAATATTATTCTTATTTAAAAAGTTTTTAAAAAGATGTCATGACAAAAATATTTCATAAAATTTATAGATTTGATAACATAAAAAATAAATGAAATCAATTATTTAAATATTGCTTTTTTCTTTTTTCCAAAACTTATATTTCCAAAAGCAGCAGCATTGGCAGCACCTCCACCTGATGTTATTGTTGATCCACTTTGATTTCCAGCTAATATGTTTGTTCCTCTCATATCGCTATTAGTTCTTTCTATTTGAAAGGCTTTAACATTTTTTACACCTGATCCTATTGCAACATTTCCGTCTGAATGTGTGCCAGATCTTGCATGACTATATTTTGGCAAAAATCTCAAATGCTTATGTGTGTGAGACATGATTTGTATATTATTATATTGATAAAATAAATTTAAAATTCCAAAACTAGGATCAAAGTAATTTCAGGATCAATAAGAGAAATAGGATTTAGATCTTGATCAAGAATTTTGATAACAATTTCTGAATATTTTCCTGGTTGAATAGGAATGGGCATGGGTAAAACAGTATTTAAAGTAATGAGACCACCAAATTTATTATTCAATGGAACTTGAGTGAGCACATTGTTAATAGCTGTTGATATTCGCGTATTTAAAAGATTACAAGTTAAAATATAACTGTACACTGGAGAAATAATTGGACATACATCACTTGTTATTGAATAATTTGAGGTTTGTTGTGTAGGTGGAAAAGTTAATTGATTAGAAAATCCAAATATTTTACCAAGTTTTGGAGATAATGTTATGGAAGGAGTTAATGGAGAATTTGGGAAATTCCATGTTGCACCACTTGGTTTGATGGCTCCACTAGATACAGCTGGAACGGGAACAACATTAATTTGTGAAGCATAAAGTGTTGCATTTGGACTGCAAGTGATTGGATAAACAGCAACATTATTAACAATCCAATACCAATTATTTTGAAGTAATTCATATTGAATGTGACTTGAAATATCCTCATATGAATAATAACCATCTGGAATTGTTATGTTTTCTATGGTTCCATCAATCCATTGAATACTGTATTGATTATTTGCAAATTTTGTTGATATGTTGTATGTGGAATTATACATTGCAAGATTGTACAAAGCAATATGTGATCCAGGTTTTGAAAAATCAACTTGTCTTCCTAATGGAACACGAAATGTGTAACCATCATTCATATAATGGCTTGAGTTGATGAAAAGCAATTCTCTTTGTAATTCTTCGTTCATTTATAATATATGCTATAAATAAATTATATAAAATTTTGAAAACAAAAAATGTAAAATTATACGAGCTTCATTTGAAACAATATTTTGTCTTTTTGATGTCGATTAATTTTACCAATATCATGAGCATGATTAATGTATTCTCGTAATTGTTGTTTAACCATTTGTGAATCATTACCTGCTAAATAAGAACCTTTGAGGATTTCAAAATTTTTACTAAAATTATCGTCATCATCATCATGTAAATTTTGACCAGAATTAAATAATTTATCCACTTTTCTAACTAAGTCTTTTTCAAATTGATTTAGAGTAACAAAATGATCAGCATCTATTTTTCGTCCATCTATCATACTAACAACACAACGTTTACATCTTTCACTTAACATTGGTGGTTTGACATGTGCCAAATGTCGGTTTTTAACATAACGAATTTCAAGAATACCATGATCTTTTAACAATTTATCATTCACATAATATTTATTGTTGACAACTTTTTCATTTATATTGGATTTTAAACCAGTTCCTTCAACTATTTTGTCAGTTCCTTTGACACGACCTGTCAATTCTCTGCTCTTTTGAATGTTTCTAATAACAGATTCTGCATCTGACTTTTTACATAATTCCTTGATATAATTCTCAGCTTCGAGCACATCACTGTCAGATGGTGATGTTATCATGAATTCAACTATGTTCATACCATTTTTATAATTATCGAGATGATCTTTTACTCTCAAATATAAATTTTCTTTCAGTTCACTCTTTTGTTTAGTTTTTTCTTTGGATGATGCATTACGAGTGAGTAGTTCATTTTCTGTTGGATTAATCATATTGTGAGAATTCATAAATGTCGCCAAGTTTTTGTAGGTGGAATAATTGGTTGTGAACTTTTCATAAATAAAATTTGTGAGTTTTAAATGATCGTTTTTATTATTTGTCATTTGATTTACTTCAGGTTTGGATTTTTTCAATGACAACATCACTTTATTTGTAAACCTGAAGAGGAATTGCATGTTTGATGATTCGAGTTTAGTTCTAAGTTCTGCATAAGGAATTTCATCACCAGTGAAAGAAATATTCTCATCAAAAGCATTATCTGGATTTGTGCCATAATTGACAGCTCCTAATGTGGTGTGAAAAAACAAGCTTGATAATTTCTCAGGAAAACGAGTTTTCAGTTCTTGAATTATCATGTTGATGGTTGCGTTTTTGTTCATCCCTAATGCAATTTTGTAAATTTCTAATAAATAATAAATATCATTGTTCACACGATCATTTTTAGAAAATGCTTCATCCATTGCGTGTAATATTGTTTTGTCATCTGATTCACTGTCCAAATGCAAAATTTTTGTCAAAACTCGTCTGAGGATATCTTTTGAGTCTTCTAATTTATTCAGAGTTTGTGTTTGAATGTTAAAATAGAAAGGAATCAATGTCTGATGTTTTTCATCTTTTTTCAGTTTGAAAGGACCATTCATATCGTCTTTTAAATCAAAAGGATCATCAACTGCGCTTTTTGATTCTGTTCTTCCTTGTGGTTCAGTGTATGGTTCAGCATATGGTTCAGCACTGGTTTTTGTTTTTCCTTGGAATGGATTTATTTGAGTTTTTCTGTACTGAATCAATTGACTAACTACATTTAAAAAGACAACAACGAAACGCACATTACTTGACTCCAATGCACTTTTCACTGTTTTGCTGAGAATTTTGTTGCCATTGAATTTGAAAATTTCACTGAATGCATCACCATTAACCATTTTATTGGTTTCGTCAACAATATTATCAAAGAGATTCATGCTCAATCCATCAGGAAAGTATTTATCAAGTTCTCTTACAATGAGTGAAATAGTATCTGTTTTGTAAGATCCACTCAATGCACTTTTGTACCGATCCAACTCAAGCATTGCATTGGCATCATTTCTGGATATTGCTGTATCCATTGCTTGTAAAATAGTTTTGTCACTTGAATTAGCATCCAATCCCAAAATTTCTGCCAATGTTAATTTTACAATTTTTTTAGAATCTTCTAAATTGTTCATAGTTTGTGTGTTAAGATCGAAAAAAAATGGTAAAATATCAGAATTGCTTCGAACTGGAATATTTGGATTATTTATGGTAACATTTGAATTTGTTGTTGGAATGCTGTAAGTGGGAGATATGAAAGTTTTCCTTGATAATGCAGCATTTAATTTATCTTTTAATATATCAACAACACGACCAACACTGACAACAGAACCTTTCAATGATTGTAATGTTCCTTCATAAGTTGACCAATTTAATGTAATTTCTTTTAAATATTTATCATTTGAATCATTCAACATATTTACAATTTCATCTAATTTATCAGGATCTGCAATAAAATTCATTAACAATGTTTTAGCTTGTGTGTAATAATCAGTATCATTGTTGTTACCAAAAGTCAACCTATTGTTATTGACAACTGGAGTTTGAGTTTGGTTTTTAATATCAGGATTTGACCTTTTGGCCAAAGTTTTGATTAACATAGCTTGTTTTATATAATGGTCCATGTGTATATAATATATGGTTTAGATATTTTTCAGTGAAAAAACAATATTTTTATGGAAATTTTCAATAAAAAAACAATAATTTTTATCATCAATAATGAATTTATCGATATTACATATATTATCTCAGTATTATATATTATAGATGTCCAAACTAGAAGGAACGTTACTGTTGAAGAAGCAAGTTGCAGATATAGTTAGTATGGCTATATTAGATTTCAAAGATCAATTCAAAAATTTAGATTTAGAACTGATCCAAAATGACTACCATTATATCATTTATCTTATGAAATCAATAGAAAAGAAATGCAATGACAAAGAATTAATGTCAGTAGAAAATAAAGATAAAATAGATAAAAACGAAATATTAGTATCAATAATTAAAGGAATTTTTCCAAATATCAAACCGAATGAATTAATTGTAGTTCAATCAATTATTGATATTGTATTATCACAAAAACTAGTAAAATCAAATAAATCAGTTGCAATAAAATGTTTCAGTTTTTTAAAAAAAAAAGTCCTTGGGTTATCATTAAAGTGATGAACTTAACAAAATCATTTATTAAATATGCTGTGAAGAATTTAATTTTTAATACTATTCAAAACAAACTTCCATACATAGTGAATATTGCTTCTCCCACTCAAATAGTTGCAATGATAGCATTATCAAAAATGGGATTCAGTGCAAAAGTTATCGGAATTATAATATTGTTTATTTAAACAACTATAATAATTATTATTTTCGCATTAATTAATATATAAACTAAAATGTCAGAAGTAATATTGCGTTTTAATGATCCAAAAGATGCGAGAAGATTGCATAGAAATCTAATGAAAGGAAAAGGTACAATTGTGTCAAATAAACATATAGGTGGATTTTCATTTGGTGATACATTTAAAAATGTGGGAAAACAAATTCTTAAATCAGATGTGGCTAAAAAATTGGTTGACAAAGGTATAAAAACAGCTATAAACAAGGGTGCTGATTTTGTTGAGTCTAGAACTGGAAACACAGGAATTGCTAGTTCAATTGGAAACACATTAGGAAATGTAGCATCACAACAAGCACAACAACAAATGGATAAAGCTGGTCAAGGTATCAGAAGAGCTGGCAGACCAAGAAAGAAAGGAGTTGGTGTTAAAAGTGCACCAGGACAAAAAGGTTTTAAAATTCCTGAAGATTTACAATTATACAATAGCATATATAAAGGTGGGAGTTTTATGCCTCTTGGTTAGTTAATAAAATTATTTAATTGGTTTAATATAAACTATTTGAAAAACATTAAATTTTTCATATTTTTCTTTATCATAAGCACGTTCATCATAATAATCATCATGTTCATCATAAAATTTTCCATCATATGACCTAATTGTTAAATTATCTCTATATTCATTTCTAGCACGAAGTAAATATTTACCATTGTTTTTCTGAGCTTCTTTATCAAATTGTTTGGATATTTCTTTAATTTCCTGCAATGTGTATGGTTTGTTATCACTCTTTTTAAATGTCTGTACCTTTTGTGTAAATCCTTTTGTTTGCACATTTTTATTATTTCTTTTTTTATTATTTCTTTTAGTATTTCTTTTTTTAGTATTTCTTTTAGTATTTCTTTTAGTATTTCTTTTCACTGGCATTCTATATTCACATAATATTAATATCTTTTTAAATATTTATTTATATTTAAACTATTTAAAAAAATATTAATATAAGTATTCCATAACAAAAATGACAAAATATTATTATGAACAGGGTGAGAAATACAGAATTTATTGTACAGAAACCAAAAAGTTTGAAACAATAGAAAGATTACCATATGATAAACAAATATTTTACACATTTAAAGGTTATGAATCAGATGAAGACATATTGAAATATATTGAAGATTTAAAACAATGGACAAAAGAATTAAAAGAAACAACAAAGATAGATTATTTAAAATTTAGAACTCATTCTGGAGCGATTGTATTGATTGTCAAGAACTTATGTAAAACTTTTGATGATTTTGACAATATTGATATGACTGAAGCATCGTGGTTAGAAAAATGCAATAATTCAGGATTACAAAAATTATTAAAAATATACAAAGGACAATCTTATGGTTGTGATTTTAAAGCTTTTTATTTATCTATTTTAGGTAAAGCAGATTTGGACTTTTACATTCCTATGAATTCTGGCAAAGAATATATTTTAGAAGACATTGATTATTACAAATTACAAACTGGAATGTACAGAGTTAAAATAACATCAGATGATCCAAAATTTATTTTTTCTTATTCTGAACATAATATCTACACAAATATATCATTGTATGATGCATTTAAATATCAACGTAGTGGTTTGAACATTAAACTAGAATTAATAAAAGATGGAAAACCAAATGCTTATTTGTATGGGAAAAAAACAACAGAAGGTGTACATAGTTCTCGTTATGTTTTTGGAAAATTATATGACAAATTAATGAAAGCCAAACAAACATATCCAAAGAATAAATTGGTTAAATTCATATGTTCTTCTATTTGGGGACATATTTGTGAATTTAATAAACTTAATCTCACAATTGATGAAATAATTGAAAAAGACCTGTATTGTACTCCAGACAAAACTGATACAGAAGCTGATTATTATATACATGATATGACAGATAGATACTTTACATTAATAAATCCTAAAAAACCATACAAATATAATATTGCAAGAATCAAACCTTTTTTATTGTCAATGGGTAGAAGAATAACCACAACTGTAGCAATGTTGTATATTGATGATGTTATTCGTATACACACAGATAATATTACTTTTAGCAAACAACATAATGATGTAATGAGTAAATTCAAAACTTATCCTGAATTACTTGCTGAAGAAAAAACAACTGGATTAATTGACTGGCAGAGTGTTAATAGTTATTATAACTTTACAACAAATGAAAAACATGGGCGTTACAAATGACTATTTCTTTTTAAATTTTAATGATTCTTTATAATCTTCAATTAATTGATTTAACCTTTCTGTTCCTAAATCTTTTAATAATTCTGATTTTGGTTCATAAGTAGCTTCTTTTTTGGGATAATTTTTCCACCAAATTAAGTAAAATAGTTTACCTTTTTCTTTTTTTTCTCCAATAATGCTTTTCACTTCATACATAACTTCTTTCTCTTTGGCTGGTAGTAATTCTGTTTGTGCATAAGCTACATTTTCAAAACCTTCCAATTGATAACGCCAATTATTGTCATATAAAAAGACTTGCCTTATCTTTCGTGGAATTAAATCATAACGACGATCACCAACTCTAAATTTACCATATTCTTTGTTACCTGATATATTTTCCGGTTTTTCTAAAGGACGATAAACTAAATCTCCAACATTGTATTTTGGTAGTGCGTTTATATCAGGTTCTGACATAGGATAAGTGTAAGGATTTTGATCTTTTGGATGCGTTTTAATTGCGTTCAATTCCTTTCTGACATCATTAACAATATCATCCCAATTTGTATATTCATAACCTAATTTTATTGATTTATCCGTTAGATATGTCATAAAAATCTTTCCCAATTGTTTATTGAGGTTTTCTACATTCGACATTTGTTGGTGTCTGTTAGGCAATGATTGTAAATGTGCAATATGATGATCTTTTAACCATTTATCAAACACAGATTGAAATTCACCACCATTGTCAGTTTTTAGACTGGCTTTTGGTTGATCTATGTAATTGCGTTTGAATATTTTTAACATTGCTTCCAAACTCTCTTTTGCTGTTTTTGTTTTCATTGGTTCAAAATCAACATAACCGTTCCATAAATCTGTCATTGTTAAACAATATTGATATCCTTTGTCTGTTTTTGGTAACATCAATAAATCTGCCATTTGATTGTAACCACCCTTGGGAAATGTGTTATTTCTCACTTTGTCAAACTTGTATTTTTCCTTTTTAGTGTATGTATCATCTATTCCAATCTTGCTAAATATTTTTTTCATCTATAAATACTTTCCTTAAAATAAAACCTTCTTAAACATAAAAATTAATTCTTAAATATAAAATAATATTTAAAGACACTTAAACATAATAGAATATAAAATATGCAACATTGTAAAATTGAAATGACAAATAATGAAAAGGAAAACAAAAAAGAATATTTAAAAAAATACTATAATGAAAACAAAAGTAAAATATTAGCTGGAATGCGTGAAAAAATACCATGTTCAGGATGTGGTAAACTTATCAGTAAGTGTAATATGAATAAACATCAAGGAACTTATGTATGTCAGAGAAAAACAAGAGTAAAGAATAATGACGATGATGATAAAATAACAAAACTTACTGAAATGATTCAACGATTAATAGATGAACAAAAAACACGTGATTGACATGATAATTTTTATTTTCTAAATTAATCATATATATACATACAAATGGACGGAAACACAGAAAACACAGAAAGTATGCCATGCTCGAAATGTGATAAACTTATTAGGAAATGTAACATGAGAAAACATCAAGAAACCTCAGTGTGCAAAAAACGAGCAAATGAAAAAAGAAAGGCAGCCCAACTTGCTGAAACAGTTCAACAATCACCAGATGCACAACAAAATGAGGAAAAACAGAATTAATTTTATTTCTTCATTCAATAACATTCTTTTTATTTTTTTTTATTTTAGTTCTTTAAGTATAAAAAAGTATTTCAATATATTTAAAGATTTGTACATATGGTAAATTATAAATTTCGAAATGGAACAAAAACAAGAACAGTATTATAAAAAGACTGATGGAATAATCACCCTATTAAAAAATCTCATCATTCAATTTAATATTAGAAAGAATGCCAATAAAGTCGAAATGGATGATATAAAAGAAGAATTATGCACAACATTAAATGAACTTAAAAAGCGAGAAAATGATAATCAAAAAACTGATGAAATGATTAATGCATTAAAAAGACTCATTGACAATATTGAGATTAAAAAGAATGACTCTGAATTTGAAATGGATGAATTGAAAGAAGAATTGCGTATAATATTGAATGAACTTAGAAAACAAGCAGAAACACAGAATCTGGATGATTTGACAAAAGAAAAAGTAGAAGAGCATTGCGAAAAAACTAATGAAATGATTTTCCGATTAGAAAAACTTATTAAGAATATTGAGATTGAAAAGAACTACAGAAAAGTTAAAATGAATGAACTGCAAAAAAGATTATACTTATTTTATGAACTTCAAGAAAATGTTGATCGTAAAACACAAAAATTGATTAATGGATTGAAAAGACTCATTGACAATGTTGATATCAAAAAGAATGATGATGAAGTTAAAATGGATCGATTAAAAGACAACACACATATGATAATGCATAAACTTAAAACGCGGAGATTGACATGATAATTTTTATTTTCTAAATTAATCATATATATAAAATTTCCAAATGGACGAAAAACAAAAAAAGAAAAACCAAAAGAAAGCTGTTGTAGAAAAGGTCAAGAATAATCTGAATGATTTCACAAAAGAAAAACTAGAAGAGGATTATCAAAAAACTAATAAAATGATTGACCGATTACAAAAACTTATTGATAATGTTGAGATTGAAACAAATGCCAACAAAGTTAAAATAGATGAATTTAAAGAAAGAATAAAAATGTTAGATGAACTTAAAAAACAAGTTTACTAATATCTTTTAAACAACTTTATTTAATTGATCACCAATTTTTAAACCTGCTTGATATCCAAGATCAAATGGATTCAGATTTACAGGTAATTTCTCAAATGGTTTACCCAATGAATGTCCTATGTTTCGCATGGTTGAAAGGAAACTTCCACCATGTTTTTGTTTCCATAAATTATTTAAAATAGTTATGTTTTCATCTAATTTTGTTGATGGTCCCCATAATAAAGTTAGGCTGAATAAACTTGCTGATGGTACTAAATTAATTAATAATTTTTGTTCAGTTTCGTTTGCTAAATGTCTTTTCCAATAATTGTATCTTTTGTTTTTATCATAATGATCTAAATATGTTAATCCATTTTTTAAACCAAAATCATATGTTTTTCCATTATCCATAGTCACACGATATCGTTTATTGATTTTCGGAGATTCTTCTATTTTTACTATCATTAAATATATAGTTTCAATATGTATACATATACATGAGATTTAATTTCAAAGAATTCAAAGGAACCATAAATAAATACTTTTGCATTTGTTACTGTTTTAAGAAAAATTAAACTGGTGCAGCACTTTTATATGGATGTGATGATGGAAGATATGATTGAAAACCCCATTTCCAAGCTTGATATCCCTCAACCATTTGTCTATCAGATGTTGACAATTTAGTTGGAAATATTAATACTTCTGAAATGTAAGAACTAGCAGGCATTGCAAAACTACCATTACTATTGTAACAAAAAATAGAACAAAATGTTTGTGGATTTGATCCTGTTGTAGTTGCGTCATTTTTAGCATAAGTCATTGCTGTACCAGTATAATAACCATCATTTGTTCCTTGTGTTTTTAGATATTCAAATATCACTGGTTTTATTGATATTCCACCAGGATATGGACTTGAATTGAAATTACTTGAATATTCTTGATTTGCAACGGCCGCACCACTCGAAATATACATGTTTGACGAATATGCTAATATTAACTGAGCATTATTTGACACTGCTGTTGAACTTCCAATTCCTAAAAATGAATATCCACCATCAGAAGAAAGTGAACCAACAACAAAAATACTGTAATCTGTATATGGTAAAGTAGATGGATCAGAATAACTCATCCAAGTCCCAGTTGTTGAAACTTGTATGCCTTTATATGAAGTATTAAATGTGTTATTGTATTTGAATGTGTTTCCTGAATTACTGCTAAAATAATAACTTTTATTGTTTTTATTTAATATTTTTGTTATGACAGCACTTGAATTTGCCGTTGTAACTGCAGTTGATCCATTAAATGTAGTTGTTCCATCTGATGCATCAATCCAAACATTAGCTTGTGATAAAATAAGAGCAATTCCAGTTAATCCTGGTGTAGAATTTTGATTGTAAATAAAACTTGTTTTGGTTGAACCTAATATATTCATTTTATATATTAGATAATAATAAAAAATTAATTTAGAATAATGACAAAACATTTGTTATCACTGTTGGAGTCGAACTATTTAAAAACGCTATTGTGATTTGTTGCATTACATATGTAGCAGATGAATTAATAGATATATTTGTTAATCCTCCACCAGCTATCATAGTTCTTGATGTACCATTAATAGATATTGCACTACAATAAAATTTTGCATTGTAAATAAATGTTAATGTGTAAGATGCAGTTGTTGATGTTGTTGGTACTGAACTTAATGTTAATGTAAAATTTGCACTTGGTGTATAATAAACAACTCCTTTAACCGATGTGTATGTTAAACTCAAATTTGATCCAGATCCAGCATAATATATTCCTTCACTTACTTCATTTACAGATGTTACTCCTGTTAATGAAGCATTATTAATTGGTGCATATGTGGTAGATGCATTTGTTGTTGTTAAATAATTTGACATCGCTGATTGTGTTTGATATGTGCTTGATGCATTTGCTGTGGTCAAATAACTACTCATTCCACTAGTTGGTTGATAACTTTGTAAAGCTGTATATATTCCACCTGATGTAACTGGATTTGTTGATGCAGATGTTGGAGCAGAATCAAATGTTAAACTATTTTGTTTTCCTGATAATCCTGATGATAATGCTGATGTTGTTGCGTAACTTTGTAATGCTGTGTAAACTCCACCTGATGTAACTGGATTTGTTGACGCAGATGTAGGAGCAGAATCAAATGTTAAACTATTTTGTTTTCCTGATAATCCTGATGATAATGCTGATGTTGTTGCGTAACTTTGTAATGCTGTGTAAACTCCACCTGATGTAACTGGATTTGTTGACGCAGATGTAGGCGCAGAATCAAATGTTAATGTGTTTTGTTTTGAACTTTGTAAACCACTTATATTAGATTCTGTTGTTCCTACTCTAGTTGTTAAATTTGTAACATTTGTATTTGTTGTGTCAAGTGATGTTTGATTAGCTTTTGTTCCAATTAAATTAGTTACAGTTGTTGCAAAATTTGGATCGTTACCCAAAGCAGAAGCTAATTCATTCAATGTATCTAATGTGCTAGGTGCTGATGAAACTAAACTAGCAACTGCTGAATCAACATATGCTGTAGATGCAACTTTTGTAGAATTATCTTTTGCTGATTGTGTTGTTGTTACTAAATTATTTATTGTTTTTGTTCCTGTAACTGTTTGTGTACTAGCTAAATCCACAAAACTTGTATTATTAATTGATGTTGATGCAATTGATCCTGCTGGAAATGATGTAGCACCAGAAACATTTAAAGTAACTGAATTTATTGCAGATGATGACACAGTTTGATTGAAACCATTTAAAATTCCATTTACTGATAAAGTTGGTAAATTTACACATGAATTGAAATATACTTGTTGATTACTTGCATTATTTAATGTCAAAGTAGCTCCAGAAAAATCACAAAAGTAAAACATTATGAATGATCCAAATGTACTTGGTATTGTAACAGGTCCTGAAAATGAACAATAATAACACAATATAAAATCAGAAGTTGCACCTGAAACTGTAAAACCATTATTAAATGTTACTCCTTTAAAAGAATGTTTTCCTAATGTTCCATCAATCGTAAATAAATCATTAAATTGAACATTTGATATTCTTGTTCGCAATGTCGTGCTTCCTGATATTGTTGTTGCTCCATAAACTACTGTTTGAGGTGATGCAAATGCACTATCTGGACCTGTCAATGATAAATTTATTTTACTTAATGTTAATCCAGCACTTTCTGTAATTCCACCTGAACATAAATAAATTGTTTGATTTTGTGCAGTTCCTATTGATGATAAAACTGTTGTTATTGGATTTGTTCCACCATTAACATACCATGAATTATTGTATAATGTGCTAGTTTTATCTGCTTTTGATGATTGTAAAGATGTAATATTAGATTCTGTTGATCCAACTCTAGTTGTTAAATTTGTAACATTTGTATTTGTTGTATCTAAACTTGTTTGATTTGCTTTTAAAGCCAGTCCTGTATCTACATATGATTTTTGTGCTGTTGATAACGGTTTATTTACATCAGAAGTATTATCTACATTTGTTAATCCAACTGTTGATTTTGTCAATCCTGAAACTGAACCATTAAATGTAGTTGTTGCATTCACTACTAATGTGTCTGTTGATGAATCTCCAATGTATGTATTTCCAATATCACCCACATCCAAATTAACCTGTAATTTTGAGTTAATTATTGTTGTGTTTGTTCCAGAATTATATGATAAACTACTTGTTTTTCCTTCCAATGTTGTCACTCTGGAGTTTGTTGTGTCTAAATTTGTCTGATTTGCTTTTGTGTTTAATGTATTGTTTATTGTCGTGATTTGACCATTAATGGTATTGATATTCGTTGTGTTTGTTGTAACATTAGTATTTGTTGTATCTAAGTCACTTTGATTTGCTTTTGCATTAACTGTTGTTTGTAAACCTGTTATGAAATTATCAATTTCTAAAATGGTGTCTAAATTTTGATTCAATTGAGATGGTATATTTGTCCCCAATAAAGTTGATTGTAAATTACTAATTTGTGTATTCACATATGGTTCAGTCGCAAGGTTTTCTCCATTTACTGTTGATATTGCTGAACTAACAACCGCAGATTGTATGTTGTTTGATACTAAACTATCAATATATGTGCTCTTTTTGAAATCATTCACATTGAAAACTGGGAAAATTGTTGGTACATTCATTATGCTGTATTATATACAATATTGAGATAATATTATATTAATTGATAATAAAATGACATTGTGGATTGTGTTGTTGGTTGAGCACCTCCATTGTACATTTGCACTATACACCCAACTGCAATATTCATGCTATTATCAATTGCTGTCATTCCCAAATACCTTGATTGTGCAGTATAACCACCATAATTTCCATCAGGTGTTACTGTAAGAATTCCTTTAATATCAATGGGAACAACACCTTGTAACCAAAATTTTAAACCATATAAACCTGCTCCACTTCCCAAATTTGATTGCAATATAAACTGACTTCCAACTGTCCAAGATGAACCGTTCCAATAACCATATGCTTTTGGTGCAAGTAATTTTAATGCATTAATTTGTGATGTTAAACTAACAACTTGATTTTGCAATGTCGTAATATTTGTACTATTTGTATTACTTATATCAATATTATTTTGCACTGTTTGATACATTGCTGTCCATCTTTGAGATAATCCAGATGTGTTATTTCCTAAAATTGGATCTGTGTAATTAAAATATAAATCTGCACAATGTATTCCTGATGTATTTGTTTCTAAACCTATTGTATTTGAAGTATTTACATTAACTTTTCCATCAGTTGCTACAGTAATTCCATATTTTCCTGTTTGTGTTCCTCCATATATTCCTACACCATAAAGGTAATTTTTAGGATTAAACTCAATGTATCCTGTGTTTGTTGTGTCAACTTTATTGCCTATTCTTATAGATGCATTTTGCCACCCACTACCATCAGTGTGTCTATAAGTGTAACTGTTTAAGTAGTATTGATTCGAACTGCCGACATTTTGTGTTAATGATTCTATTGTATTTGTGGATCCTAGTGTTGTTTGCAATGTTTCTGTGTCATTGATGATAAATCCATTATTTCGTGATAATTCAGCTGTTATGTATGGAGTTGTATTATCTGCATTTATTTTGTAATTATTGTTTATTTTTGTGATATTTGCTGTATTTGTTGCAATATTTGTTTCATCTGTATCTAATCTTCCATTTATTGTAGTTATTTGACCGTTAATTGTGTTGATCGAACTTGTGTTATTTGCTATATTAGTTTCATCTGTGTTAAATCTTGTTTGTATGCTTGTTGTTGTATCTAATGATAATATATTTGTTGGACTTACAAAATTGTTTATTTTTCCTGTCAATGTTAAATTATTTGTTATGCAATTTCCAGAAGAGTTTATATCATGTGTAGATATATTTCCCGTTAATGACATATCAGAACTAGATGTTATTGTT
>VKHI01000669.1:0-16062 GCA_015145745.1 Poterioochromonas sp. DS
AGTTGTTGTTGGTATCTTTCTCTTAACTCTAATAACTGTCTTTCATAGATTGTCTTGAATAAATGAACATGAGGATCATTGGCAGGCAGCGCTGCATCTCCAACCTCCGCCTCGTCTTCTTCAGTCTTCTTTTCATCCGTCATATGATATCGTGAGAGATGTTTCATCATCTCATCATGAATGCCTAATCCTTTGAACTGAGGTTTCTTCTGGTTTGGATCACTCGAGCTCTGACTATCTCTTTGAGGCGATGCAACCTTCTTATCGGCTGAGATCAGATCGAATCGTCGAGATTCACGGTATTCTTTATTAATCTTCCCAAGCATTGGTGGCATGATATTGTCGTCATGTTGTTGCTGGTTTACTGCTGCATCACCAGCTAAATTCAGAGCAAGGCTTGTACGAAGCGAGTTTTGTTTCTTTAATTGTTCAAAGAACATCTTCTGTTTCTCCTTCTGCAATTGTCTTTTCTTCTTGGTAATGGTATGAAGTAACTGCTTCGAGAAGTATTGTTCATAATTAATCTGATGGTTTGATGTCCCATGACTTCTCTGAGCACCAAAACTATGATGTGGTGAAACAGTAATACCCTTAGGTGTTGTCGCAGTTGCTTTCAGCCATTGACTTTGACTATTGCGGTGACTATCAGAGGTACTTTGATTATCTAAATAACGTTTCTTTAATACAAAGATATGATATTTCATAAATTTAATCATAATAATTTGAAACCATTCAATAAAGATCTTTAATTCCATCATTACTTCATCAGGATAATAGATTAATATAAATTCACGAAATTCATTATTAATTAAATGTTTCTCAGATGATGTTAATGGTATACCATCAATCGGATAATAGATCTCCCAGATATGAGATAATAATAATGTGATGTCTTTAATTAAGATGGGAATCTGCAAATCATGGAATAATATGATCATTGAGAGTATTTCGTAGTTCTCTGAGGTTACAGGGAAGAGTAATTGTAAATACATGGTGATAAATTGCATGATAGCAGTGTGGATGTCAGATAATATATGCTGTTCTTCTTGATAGATCGTTGCAACAGAGAATCCTCGACGTGAATGAGGATGGAATTTAGGTTTTAAAGTGCCCATCACTGAACGGGATGTCGGAGATCCACCCCTTGGAGACATCCATGAAATGTGCGCTGATGGTGCAGAAGTCAGATTCATTGAAAGTCTTGGAAGGGAAAATGGTTTCGAGAACATTCGACTTTGCGGTGCTGCTTGTGGCTTTTCATCTTCACCTTCTGCCGAGCTGAAAGAGCCGATATTCAATGAAGGAACACGGTAAAAGCTAGGGGAATGATTCTGGCGTTGAGCGGTGCGAGATGAGGGCTTAATCAAGCTGGAATTTTTCTTAAAGAGAGGATTCGCTAATTCGAAGCTGTCTTCGTTGTAAAGCACAGACTGATTAGGATCCGATGGAACCATCGAGAGTTGAGGCTTCAAGGCAGATTTTCCGGTGGCATCATTGATAGAAATCGTCGATAACATAACATCAGACTCGCCATTGGTGTTCCTAACAGGTTTATTTGACATACCTTCCATGGCTTCTGATTCCTCTGTCTTTAACTGATATTCCTCATCCAATAGATTCATATCAGGCATGCGAAAGAAAGATTTGTTCAGTAATTTGGTTAAATATCCGTTTCCAACACCGGTATTGCTCGGAGTGAACATAATCGAGTTATATTGTGTATTCGGTGCTAGTCCGTCATCATTGATCATAAATCCATCATATGAGGATTCTTTGCCGCGAAAATCTTCTTTTCGATTCGTTTGTATTGACTCAAGGATGCGTAAAGGGGCTCCATACTTTAAAGCGATAATCTGCCTCGGAAGTGTGGTAGGAGTTGAAGAAACACTGCCGCGATGCAATGACGATTTTCTCTGCTTAATTTTTGAGTTCGATGCAACATTTTGAGTCAAACGATCGACTTTTCTTCGGTTTAAAGATGGTCTCGGCTGATTTCTCGCTGTTGGAGTAGAGTCGATGCTGAAATCATCATCTCCTTGGATCTGAACAATACTTGCCTCCGTTAAATGACTCATCAGTTTATAGAAGTGCTTTGGTCGATTTTCGTCTTTAAATTCCTCTAAACTAGCTTTCCGCAAAAGACTTTGAGCTCTTGTCAAGTTGATATTCGAGTTCGAGGCAATGCCAGCAGTGGTCGCCGGCTCTCTTAGACGTTCGAAGTTAAAGCTACTTTGACTCTTTTTCTGTTGATACATGGAATGTTGACTTTTACTCTGTCCCATAAGACCATATTCACGAAGGCGGAAATTAGTGGTAGTAGCGGCGGGGATGTAAGAACCAGAAAACAAATCATGTTCGCTTAAATTGTCTGGCGATCGGAACAATGATGTTTGTTCATATCCAAAGCTTTCTTCTTCTCGCGTAATATAAAAGGAAGTAATATCCATCTCATGATCATAACTGTCTTTCTTTTCGTCTTCATCCGCTTTTTCTTCGTCGTTGTCCTGATTTTCCTCGAATAATTCTCCTTCCTCTTCGTTCTCTAGTCGGTAGTCATCTTCCTCGTCATCTCCTAACTGCTGGATCTTGTTCTCTGGATTTCCATCCCCTTCATGAATCGAAAAGGTATGAATATTAGACGCGAACTGATTCTGCACTTGCTCGAGTGCAGACATCGTATCAGAAGAGTGAGAAGGAGCATACTGAACTTTGAACAATTGTTTCATTTTTTCTTTCTTTCTGAGTCTTTCCTCTTGTAATCGTAACGCTTTTCTCTCTTTCGTCTGTTCAGCAGATGTGGCAGGAGCTTCGATTCTTTCCTTTTCAGATACAATTTCCTCAGAAGCTGAAACAAAAGGGTCTTCTAAGCCCTCTGCATCATCCTCCGAACGAGAAGAGAAGGTTGTTCTGGCTTGCAGATGAAGTGGCAAATTCATCATGCGCCAAGAGTTTTGCTCCAATTTTTGTTTCTGCACGTAGGCATAATAGAAAACAAGTCCAGGGTTCGCAAAGTAACCCAAACCAACCAACATGGGCTCCAGTACTGAAGTATAAATTTCGGATGCTAAATTGGAACGACGTTCGGCAGAGCCCGCAGATGATACAAAAAGAGTATTGAAAAGCTTTGCAATTTTACTTTCTCTTTGCACCTTTGGCTCTTCATGAATAGCCTCTGCATTGACAGTCTTCTCAGATTGACGTCGTAACATTGTTTTAGAACGGGTGAATAAAGAGCTTTGGGCAAAGGCAGAGGCAGTGGTAGAATCAAGCACATCGTATGAAGAAGACGCGGGAGAGTATGAAGCATCAGAAAATCGGCCAGATTTAGTTTTCATCATTTTACTTTTCTTTCTTTTGAGAGTTGCTGCAGTCGCAAGGAATTGTTCCATTTGTTCTTCTTCCTTGGCCAGTTGCGATTTGCGAATCATGTATTTTCGTGTAGAACGGAAAATACCAACATACCAGACAATAAACCCTACAATAATGATGTAAGGCACCAATAAAATCAGAAGGGAGAAGGAATAAAGGTAATAATTTGCAATCACAAATCCAGATGATAATGTTGGTAAAAGACTTTCAATGGCTGCTTCTCCACCTAATTCACCAAAGAAGATAATCGCAATAGGGATAACAACGATTAAAACTCCAACTAAGCCAAGCTTGGAATCATCATGTTTACGACAGAGAATAATATCATAATCATCAATCTGACGTAAAATCTTGGACATAACTAAATCATTAAAGCTTTCCTTCCATGCAATACGACATACAGGAGAAAGATGCTGAAATACGGAGAAATAATCGCTTGTGGATGCTTGAAGGTATTTACGAACTGGAATATTCCCTTGTATGTAAGACATCGCTAATGTATGCAAGTGATAACGAATCGTTTGCAGCTGTTCTCGTATCGATAGAATGGCAACCAAATACACTAATCCGACTTTCGCAATTTGCACAAAGAAAATATCTTGTACAACATCAATAGCAAAGTTTAATCCCCAATTCGACAATAAAGCACCACCATCAGTAATACCCCAACTATAAATCCAATAAAAGCAGAACAAAAATACAAGTGCAACAAAGATCCAAGCAGCAAACCATGAAAACGGATCAATGGTTTTCGGTACAAAGCCTTGATAGCATAATAATTGTGATTCCAGTACCCATCGTTTAAATGGATTAAATTGTTCTAAGATAAAATGATTTAATAAAACAACTTCTTTTAATTGTGTAGAAACAGTCGAAATTTCTTGCATTTCACGATTAATTTCCATCGATTCATTACGTATACGATCAAATTTTTTATATAATTTATGTTTACCATTCCAATAGAATAAATATTCATAAAATCTTAATGGTAAGAATTGTCCACGATTATTGACACCAATTTTATAACGAATAGCATTTTCTTTTGCTTCAAAGGATTCTTTCCATGCTTCTAATTGTATTGGACTTAAATTAGCATTCCAAGAATTAATCGAAGCATAATGACGTTGAATCGAATAAAATAATAATTGTAATTCTTCATCGATCGTTTGAACGGATTGGAAAGTTAAAGTATGATATTGTTTAATTGCTTCAAGGTAATTTTTGAAATTATTTCGTCTTTTCAATTTTAAAGAAAATGCCAACGATGCACTATTATGAGTAGTGGGGCTGATCGTATCGTTCTGAGGTGTTGAATGAATACTTCCCACAGCATAAGTACCACTCATCGTTTGAGTTGATTTCATTGTTAATAAACGTTCTGCATCTAAAAAGTTTTGTTGTAAAAGAGAAATTCGAGTATCTTGAATATCCATAAAGCTTGAACTTGCACCATGACCGAACCAATAATCAGTATTTAATCCAATCTCTTCTAATCTTGGTCTCTTTGTGCAGTAGTAATCAATGACATAAGAGACAAACAATTGAATCGGTAAAGCAACAAGAACACAAGTTAATGCAGTAATTACAGTAAAAGAAATATTATTTGGAGGAGAATTTAATTTGCAGTGACCTGATGCTTGATTAATTCCACTTACATCATCGTCAACCCATAAACAACTCGATTGACCAATAGCGGAATTATATAGGGACAGACAATCATCAGAGTTCGTAAATGACTCACATTGACCATCATTTTTAAAGAAAGTACCAAAGAATAATGTCGAAACTAATAAAGATATTAAAATATTTGAAAAAAGACCAATCCATCGTGCAAATCGAGTAATTTGTGAGGAAGCACGGAAGAATATCGTTAAGTACTCGTGCTTAATCGTCACTGAACGAATAAATGAGAAAAAATCAGCTTTAACTAAAATATCAGGGATGACTAAATCAAAGAAAACAGAGATATTCGATGAAAAGACAAGATTTCGATGCTTAGATTGCAATTTGGCGATTTTACGAACTTGACTTGAGTTTACCCCGGCAGAACTATCTGTAATCGCAGATCTCATTGTATAAGGGGAAATAAATCTTTCTTCTTGCTGTTGGCTACTATTGTTCGAGCGAAGAGAATTTCCGCGGTCATCTATGGAAATGGGAGGTGGAAGTAAAGACAAGCCGGATGCATCATGCATAGCCAATGCCATAGAAGGACCACTTGAAGTACTTCGATACACTGCTCTGGTTGGGCTGTCAAGGCCAAGATTAATATCAGCCTCTTTCGCTTTAATTAAACCCATCTTCGAGTGATCATACCTTACTCGATCTTCTTCTAATATCTCTTCTATCGATTTCTTTTCAGCTTGCTGCATCGGATTTAATAATGACCATTCATGATCTTTTAATGTTCTCTTCTTAACCATATATTTTAATTTCTTAATGGTTTGATTTGGTTTTGGTGGCCAATTATTGGCATACATTAATTGGAATCTATCACTTTCATCCCAGGCAATAAAGAATATTGAACCAAAGATGAAAGAGAAGATTAAAATGCTTAAAAAGATTAAAATAGGTTTTGCTTCTGCTAAATTGATATCGAAAGGATTTACACTAAGTGTGTCCACGAACGTATTACCTAATCCTTCCAATAACGCACCATATTGTTGAATACTCATCCCAGAACCAACTGATGTACTATCATCACTGAATAGATCATCATCTTGTCCAAGACGTCGCCTACCTTCCCCTACTTCATCAGCGCCAAAGGAGGAAAGATAGTTATCAACATTTTTACTCAGCAAGTGCATCGTCTCCCATGAATCCATCATAGTATTAGATGAAACACTTGAACTGACACTTTGAGAAGGATTGTAACATAATCGACTAATATCTTCACAAACAAACGTGACATTATAGTCAGTATAAGTGGAAACATTACAATTTCCACAAGACGCGTATTTTCCATTCTCATACATCCCACAGGAAGGAAAAGTAACATTAGACTTGGTGGATGGATGCCTTCGAACGTAATCGATCTCCGTACGATTAAAATTTTGTTTTGTCACAAATTGCACCGTAATATAGTAAGAAGAAGGGGAGCTGTCGGTTACAATACTGCTGTCGACAGTATTACCCGTGCTACTTCCATCGAAGCGATTGGTAAATCGAAGCAATGGGGAGTGAATGGAGGAGGCGTTAGGATAAGGGTTCTTTCCCCAAACCGCGACGGACAAATGGGCGAACCCAGATCCGGTACTGCATGCTGAAGCACTTCCATTAAATTGGATTGAGTTGGTGGGAACACCATAAGTCGATTCAGCCTCTGTTTGAGGAGGAGTAAAGACAGCATCATTTAAATCTGAAATTAAACTTTTGCTTATACTAATCCGAATGTTATCCGTTGCAATTGCAATAGGCGCTTGGCCATTCTTTAACGACAGGAAAATTCCGTTTGTAATATTGCTAATCGTCTCTCCGATATTAGAGTTAGAAGTGGAGGATGTTTCAGTAGTCGAAGCAGCATAAATTGTATCCGGTTCAATTTTCCAATTATTTCTAATCGCAACAGCCGCTGCAGCAACTGTACTCTTCGTCGATCCTTTAACAAATTTCGAAGTAACTTGTAATAACAAAGATGCTGTATCAGCAGGTGCACCAGCTAAATAACCTTGGTTTGACAATTTTGTTAATAATAGAAGGGCAGAATTGCATAAATTAGAAGTCTCTGTAGTAAAGATTTCATCAGGATTGTAGGCAGAATAAAGTGATGAAACTAAATTTCCCAATAATTGCGCAGAAGGATTAGAAATGTTTCCAATTTTAATGATGGCGTCGCATAAGGTGCCACGACCAGAATCTCGTTGTAAACGTTTCGAAGCATCTAAAGAACAATCACTTCCTCCATAATCTGAATCACACGTACATTGGGCTTCACAAAAGACATTGGTAATGAGGCAAGGTGATGTAAACTGCTGCCCTGATGGATTGAAATATCCGCAACTACCGTGACCCGAGCATGGAATCCCTGTCACCGCTGTTGGGCACTGCATCACTGGCGTTATGCAAATCCCCGCAGTACAGTTTCCGTACAAGCAATCAGATCCTGATTGGCATCCGCTACCAGGACTTCCAACCGTACTATTAGCAGAAAAACATTTGCTATTAGCATTTCCAACAGTTCCCTTGTATCCGGTTAAGCAACTGCCACAGGTTTGAGAAGTTGTCGAGCATTCCGCACGATTTAAATTACTGCAGAATCCTCCCAGTACTAACGAGCAGTTGACGGTATTAATCGTTGAGGCAACATTATTCACAGTTAGTAAAGCCGTTTCCGAATTTGAACTCGCAAAAGCTGTGGTCAAGCTACTGGATAAATAAGTCGTGACATCAACGTTAACATCATTTTTAACGACGAAAGTCTGTGTGGTTGATGTCGATGCGGAATAAATATCAGCAACATATACTTGGCCAATGATTTTGTAGTCATTGCTTTGCAATCCCGTGGGAAAAGTGGATGTTACAACCGACAATTGACTCGCAGCTCTAATTACAAGTGATGGGGATTTTGACGAGGTAAGATAATAAAACGCAAATGTGAAAGGGTAATTTGTGGGATCATCGACCCACCCAAGCGACTGCAAGGTAAACTGGGTGGAGAGACCATAACCTTCACTGGGCGAGACAGTTAAAGAACCGCCATAGGGTGGACCATTCGCAGTCAGCGAAATTTGAGCGGTAGAACTGACAGTAGAAGCAGATTGAAGAAATGCTCTCAACTGAAAAGTAACAACAGTACCAGCGCTAAAACCTGCAGATCCGGTTAAAAGAGTGGAAGTAAAAGAATTTAAGACAAAAGAGGCTGGTAAAGAGACGACAGTTGGTGAGTAGGCTTTCAACGTAATATTCACACTATTCACGAAAGCTTCCCATATTGCAACAACACTTCCCCTTGCTTGAACTGTTCCATCGATGGAAAAGTTTGAACCGATGTTAAAAACAGTTCTCCGAGTAACGATTCCAACTAATGGTGCGCCTGCACTCAACGGTTGTATGTTGATTGAAGTAGATGCAGAGCGACCATCGGTAGATGCAACTGTCAAGGTAATCGCATACGTGTGGTCTAAATCCATCGAATTTCCCATAATAATCGCCGATTGTTTCGCTCGCGATACTGGCTCAATTACTTTAGCACAATCGGTTCCGTAGTCAGTAAAAGAGGAGATTGCACAAGACCAGCTAAACGTTAACGCGGTATTATCGGATGAGTCTTCATCCGACGAGCCAGTTCCATCCAAAGTTACATTTCTATCAATCGATAGTTGGCGACTACTGCCACCTCGAACGACAGCACGAACAACTCCATGGAGGACGGTAATATCTTGTCTTGCAGAGGCGAATCCTGATTGTACACCGCGCACAGCGACTGTAGCATTAAGAACTAACCGATACACGTTTCCTGCTTTCAATTGATACGTGTTTATTAAATAAAGAGCTGGATTCTTCCCCGTGGAACCTAATGAAACAGGCGCACTATTTAAAGATAATTGCCAATTATATGTTAGTTTCGAATTTGTTGTATCAGCACAACTAGGAAAAGAAACAGAGGAGTAAATAGTTAATGATTGATATGCATAAGTGGTAATTGCACTCCCTCCAAGAATGTTAACCTTGGGAATATTTGGATTGGAAATCGCTTGAATAATTCCACTACTTGAGGAAGTTGAACCAAGAAAGTTCGTCAAAGTTAAGGAAATGGAGTACGTTCCTGACCCAAAAAGGCTTCGAGGGACAGTAAAAACTCTCAAAACATCCTTTCCGTACTTGTTCAAAGAAGCGAGGATGCTACTTACGTCTCCTGTGCCACTCAGTGCAGAAACTGACCAGACGACTTTACTAAATGACCTTCCACCATAACCCGAGGTTTGGGTTGTATCGATGGATACATTATCACAAGAACCAACGGAAGCAGGCATTTTTAGTATAACTGTTGGAGATACTGGATTGTAAGCAGCAATCACATTAACCGACTGAGGTGAAGAGAAGTTATACTTCTTGCATACGTCAGAGGAAACAGTTGATGGACAATCAGCTTTAATTTTCGAAGACAATAAACTCACTGCATTTCCGATATTCACTAATACTGACGTGTTCGCAACAGTTCGGAACACTCCTCTTATGGCAGTGCTATTTAACCAATAACAATCCGTCACATTGGAACCAGAAAAAAGAAAGATGCTTCCACATCTCCAACTCACACTATAACTCAATCCACCGAGATTGGTAGCAGAATCAAAGGTAATAAAAATATCCGAACCACCATCACCGAATAAAGCAGATGTGAGCTTTGGAGCAGACGGAATGCTATAGGAAGTAAGGAAGGCAACACTGGTCGAAGTGGAAGTATACTCTGAAGAACTGTTGCCAGTTACATTCAAACTTAAGATATAACTTCCTGAAAAGGTTGTATCCGTTGCACTAAGAATAAAAGACCCTTGTAAAGATGTTGACACTGCTAAAAATGACAATTTCGATGGTGTAATTGTGACTTTTGATTGTAAAGAAGTACCAGTGGAAGTTTGAAGTGAAGGAATAATTGTCACACTTCTTCCAGGAATATTTGATAAAGAATAATAGAAAGTATACGAAGAAGCGGGTTGATTCTTATACTTGCTCGAATCAGAATAAACACTTGCAGGAGCGCTAGTAAATTGCACTAATTTGCAGCACGACGTTTTTGTCGTTCTTTTAGTATTGGTAATATCTGTTGGATCACTTACTAATCCATTCGAAGTACTTACAGCACAGTATGTGGCATAGGAGGTGACTGGCGATAATCCGCCGAGTGTAATAGCGACAGTCGTTTGCCCTGATACATAATTTGCTGTTTGGCCGTTTACAAATATTGTTGTCTGACTAGGAGTAGTAGTGACTGAAGATAATTGGGCCACACAAGCAACCTGCCCACCATATTTGGATCGACCATCAATTGTAACGGTTAGGCTTAATGATGTACGAGTTGCTGCTATCACAAGGTTGCGCACTTGAGGTGCCGAAACAGTAAAAGAAGGACTACTCGTGGGCTGACTCGAAGGTTTGGAGGTGGGCATTGAGAAAGGCTGTGCAGTAGGTTGGACACTTGGTTGCGATGATGGCAAGGAGGTGGGCACGGCAGCGGGTTGACTTGATGGCTGAGAAGTCGGCTGTCCACTCGGTTGCAAGGACGGTCTCGACGAAGGTTGACCGGAAGGGGAACGAGTTGGTTGCGCACTAGGAGATCGACTTGGAGAAGAAGTAGGCTGGCGAGAGGGTTGTCTTGTAGGTTGGGACGTTGGCTGCCCAGTGGGTCCACGACTTGGAGTCTGGCTAGGTTTTCCGGTTGGTTTGGAAGTTGGTCTATCCGACGGTTTAGAGGTCGGATGAGAAGTCGGATGGGAAGAAGGCCTGCAACTTGGCTTTGTGCTTGGACTTGCACTTGGTTGGGAAGAAGGATGTGCAAAAGGCATAGAGCTTGGGTGGCGAGTGGGTTGAGAAGTCGGAGAAGCAGATGGTTTTCTGCTTGGTTGAGAGGAGGGCTGACTCGAGGGAGTGAGAGAAGGTCTCCCAGTTGGTTGCCTTGTTGGCTCGCTTGAAGGAATACGACTTGGTCGATCGCTTGGCTCGGAAGTTGGCTCACTGGTTGGAAGGGCCTCAATGATTTCTGCTTTTGCCAAACCAAGGGTTGCAACAGAGGTCGATCCAAAGGGCCCACTGCCGGTGTAATAATAGTACCAAAGTTGTCGGTCCAGATCTAGAGAAATAGACGCAAGTCTATCAAAAGAAAGAGATGAAACTGTGTTCAAATCGAGCGCTGAGAGACCTTGTCTTTCAATATACCCAAGGTAATTGCCGTAAACTAAGCTTGTGGCGTCGAAGTTGTAATATTCAGCGATACCAAAAGACAAGAAATCATTTGATGACTCCCAACGAAGCAAGCAGTTACTGCTGAGAATAGTAACTTGACCGTCCGAGAGATCAATATTGTAAGCGTTAGAAGTGTCAGCATCTACGACAACAAGTCTTCGTACACCACTAAACAAAGCTGAACCAAAACCGACGGACACATTCATACTTAATAAAATGGTCGTGTTCACAGATAAGTCGGTGGGATTTAATCTCTCTAATCTGGATAAAACACCAGGAGAGGTTAAATACGCGCCGTTCGACTTTTTTAAAGCAAAAATTTGTTTTTGACTTAATTCATTCACTATAATAGGGGCATCACCTCCACCTTTAATTGAGAATGTTGTAATTAGGTTAGTATTAATGTTCCATTTTTTAATCGAGTTTGTAGATTGAAATAATATTTCATTCGATGAAGTCAAAGCAATATTCCCAGAATATGCACTTGAACTTGTGAGTGTCGAATTGACAGAAGTTGAGCCCTCAGCATTTAAAGAAGATACATAAACAATGGAATTTTCACCTGTCTTGCTTTCTGCGAAGGTTCGAATCAGTAGAAGTGTTAAACAGAAAAACAACAGGTAATAACAACGACTTGAAATCTTCATCATCATCATCATCATAGAAAAGGTTTCGATCTAAAAATTTCAAAGAAAATGTGATCTATCTCCTACTCTTTGAATTGCATTTAAAAGAAGAAGCAAAAGAACAAGAGATAAGAGACGAGGTCGAATATGGAATAAATGGGTGAAGTGATCGTTCAACGTTTCTCTTTCTTTCATATCATAATTAAACAATTCCATAAATAATTACTGGCCCAGGTGGGAGACAAAAAGCGCTTTTCGATGGACAAGGCTGGGTCAATAAGGATGCAGCGTATCTTTGAGAAAAGAGACTGGTCGGGCAAGGTGGGCAGTCGCCCAGGTGGGTGGTGTGATTTTGAGTGTTGGAGAGGGAAAATTATTCAAGATTCTTTAGATGCACATCGACGTGGAAGAGAACCAAGAGCAATTTGACGGGCTTGAAAATTGGAATAGATGTGATGTATTGGAAGATGAAGGTAAGTTGTCTGTATGTGTGAATGACAAAACCTCAAGGAAAACTGTGTTTGTTTCTATTTTATAGTTCATACTTCTCGTCGAGAGAGACTTGAAGTTAATGAGAAATTTTTTATACTTTACAATAATGGTGATTTTGATGAATTTTATAGCTTTTTGAATGCGTACTGCGATCCTCAAGTTCAGTTCTTAACCCCTAAACTCACAACCAGTGCTTTTGGAGTTTTACCAATTCTTACGTATTTCCTTGTTTTAAGTGAAGTGTTCCCTGATTCACACATATCCAATATTGAAAAACGAATAGCGTCGATTAAAGCTCCTCGTTCCCCAAGTTTTGCCCAAAATTCTTCTTCTTTCCAACTTCCTAACCTAGTCGAGACTATCGAATGCATCGGCAAATTCGTTGGCACTCGGATCTTTGAAGTGGCAATAGTCCCCTGCTTAGAGAGTTGTCTCAATGATTCATTGTTAGAGAACCCAGGAGGCACAGTGAGTGATGTTAGTCAACGAGTCATTACAAAGATTCATGAAGTAAAATTACGTCAATTATCAAATCAAAATTTAAAAGAAAATACATGGAATGATTTCCATACTATGGTAACACAACCTAATTATCTTCAACAAAAAATTAATAAAGAAATTCAAATTGGTAAAATGTGTACCTATATTGTTGAGAATGATTTTACCTTTGATTTAACTTCTAATCGTATTATTCAGTGGTATTGTCAGATTTTAGCTGCTGATATTTGAACAACAAGAAAAAGTTAGAAAGAAATTTTGTATTTATGAAATTATATAATTGTATTTATAAGTTGTTTTAAAAACCTGCTTTCATTCTACTTCTTCACATTCTTTGGTATCATTGGTTGTTTCCACTTTCTTTTTTAGTTTTGGCTATTATGATTGTGATATCTCTTTCATTCATGAGAGAAGATTAGACAAAAGATTTTCTTTTCAATTCTGTTTCTTTTAACTGAGGATTCTTGGATTACTTCCTTCTTTTCGATCACCAGGGAAGTTATAAGGGTTTGCATGCGAAAGAGGTCGTTTGATGCTTCTGTTTTTTTCTGCTCCTCCGTGCCCTTTAGAAGGCTCCATTTTAGTATTTATCATACAAATGCGAGATATTGAACCATTTCTTCCTTTACATTAGCAGAATAATAATAGGAACAATCCTTACAATTTTAATGATTGTCCCCTTTTTTTCTTTTTTCTTTTGCTTTCATCCTCAAATTTTTTCTTTATTTTCTTTTTTTTTTCATCGTCTTTAGTACTTGTAATGAAATCTTTCTTTTCCTATTTGGATCTACAACCTCTCACTCCATACTTAATCCAATTGATTTTAATGTAATAATGTAATTAACTAACTAGGTATGTGAAGTCTCCTTCTCACTCTCGGTAAAGGAGAGGATGTCTCTCGATAGAAGAGTATAATGAAAGTTTATATGATGGAGGAAGGAGTATCTTCTATGGTCTCAGACTATGAGCGACGGAGAATCGCGAACATTCAGAGGAATAACCAATACCTTGAAGAGCTAGGAATCAATGCGAGGATATCAACAGCACGATCAGATGGAGGTAAAAAGTCGAAGAAACGGAAGATGGTGGAACTGGTTGAGTCGGCCCAACCAACAAGAAGATCTTCGAGAGTTGCATCATTAGCTCCTATCAGCTATAAAGAAGTAAGAAGCAAGATCAAAAGGTTTCCCCATTTCTGTTTACTTAATGAGTATCATAGGACACGATAAATGATAGTAATAAATCAAGGAAGTTGAATGAAGATTCTTCGAGTGAGGATAAGGAACCTCCAGAGCTTGCTGTCGGAAGTTTCACAGGAATCGATAATAAGTTTATTGAAAGTATTGATGAAACACTTCGTGATGGTGAAATAACATCAAATGATGGACAAAGTGTTTCGAGTTTAAATGCTCATTTAACACCTTTCTTCAATGAATTTCTGTGTAAACCTCTTGAGGAATATGGGAAACTACCGATTATGATTATGAGCAACAATGGGAGAGCACCAAAATTCAATAAATATCCTGGTGTGTTAGAATGGAAAAATTGTTTATACTTATGGGTGAATGTGGGTGGTAAGACTGGTTATACCAATACCTTCAGTGAAGGTGGGAGGTATATGATGTGGTATGGTGGAAGCAAGATGAAGTCAGGTTAGAATGTACCCGTATTAGCCATTTTCTCACTAACCTATTCTGAATTGTAGATTCTCGAGTCACATTAAGGTTGATTCACCCTAACAATAAAGCTGGTGAAAGAATAGAGGAACAGAAAGAATCTAATAAAGACAATCCTCATCGTGTGGTTTTATTTGTTCGATTAGAATCTGAAGGGTATTGTTGTCTTGGTGAAGTAAAGTATTCTGCATTAGACCTTGACAAACATCCAATTCAAATTAAATGGGAACTTCTCTCCTTCGCTCAGATATCTTCCAATGAGTACTTTCAGACGTTATTAAAAGAAGCACATTACTCATAAACTTGAAAATGATTTGTTAACTTTATTGATTATGTACATATGAATTATCACCTAACCTTCTTAACTCTATGACTAACTGTGATTTAAAATTCTATTCCACATTCTAAACGTTATTCCCTCTCCTATGTCTCTTCTTCCATTGGTAATACTTTCTTCCCATAGCGAGATACAATAAAGCACATCAGTGCTGATAGAATAAAAACGATTCGCCCATCAATTGGGAAGAGTGATGATTTATGATTTGCACTTTCTTCCCCATATACTAATTGAATCGATGCAGCATAAACTATTGAACCTAAGATCGGACCTAAGGCATTCCCAATACTTCCTATGATATAGTGGTTAACAATAAAACCATATCAACGAAATGAAATGACTCACCTGCAGTCATCATAAGACCATTCACAGTTCCTCGCATGGACGAATCAACAGAAGAATTGACAATCATTGTAATACTCGTAAAAGTTGCCATGGAAGGAAGACGATAAAGTAACAATACTAACACAACGACAACATGCAAGGCAACATTAGTTCTTGTATTCGTGTCAGGATTCGAAGCTAATACGATCCTTAATGTCCAATCAGCCAATAAAGGTAAAAAAGGCATCACACATGAGACAAGGAACATTGTTCGAACTAAACTATCATTATTACCTTTATTAAAATATCTTTTCATACATGGTTCGAAGAAGAATAACTGAAAAATAACACAACCAAATCCAACAGAGGCTAAGGTTTCCCCAACTTCAATCGATTCCCATGCTAATCCACCATTAGCAATACTTGTGACAGCATATAAAGGGAAAGATTCATCAAAGAACATACAAATACCACAATATGACATGTAAATAATGAACACATTTTGAACATGATTATCTGATAATATCTCTGAAAGAGTTGAAGGAAGTGCTTTCTTACATGTATACTTTGGCTTTTCTTTCTCTTCGTCATTTCCTTTCGTTATTATTGGTATAAACTTTTGTATTCTTATTGTATTTGAATGAAGTTGATTTTCAATATCTTTCCCAAATTTTATTTCAGTCAATTCATCTCCATCATCTGTTGCGTTATTATCTTTTTCTGGCGATAATGAAGAGGAATCTACTTCTTCTTCTAGTTTTTGTTCTTCAATTATCTCATTGCCATGAGTTGAAACCATTTCTATTGTATTGTGAAGGGATTTATCATCTAACTGATCCAT
>VKHI01000670.1:0-16057 GCA_015145745.1 Poterioochromonas sp. DS
TATGTGATTAGTAAATGTGATTCAGAGTGTCAGGAGAAGAGCATGAAACTAAAGACTAATAGCAATAATACCAGTGCTAATGGTAATAATAACAACAGTAATGCAGAGGCAGTGAACCGATGAAGCTTAGTACTAAAGATGTATATTGGCACTCTTATGTAATTCATGGGGTTCCTTACTCGTTTCCTTTTCTTATTTGTTGTAAAATTAAATCTAATCAGATGTGTTGATGTATGTCACATCATTGATCAATCGCATCATATCATATGTTTCAATTCAACCGTTCATTCCCTCTCATGCTATCCTACATGCCTAACATATTCGATGAAGGAAGAGAGATTAGAGGTAAGTTGTAGTAAGATTAAACTGAGATAACTGATGAGACAAGAGAGATAAGATAGAAAAGAGAGATAGATATAGAAGCAAACTATTTACAAAGATCTCCTAAAAGCCTATAGATTACAAACTGTTAATTGACGATAGAATTATCATTCTTCAGTTATCTTATCATTCATGTATGGTCGTTTATCCTTCATCATCCTCTTCCTCTCCATCATCATCATCATTGTTCTCTTCTTCATCACCTTCTTCCTCATCATCATCTCGTCCTTCATCTTCTCCTTCGTCATAGTAGAAGGCCTCCATCGCTCCTTCAGGATAACCTCTGAGAAACCTTGCATAAGGCGATGATACCTCTTGTAATGACGTATTCGAAGAGGATCGAAACATCGATGATAGAGTAAATCCTTTCTTCTTACTTCTCTTACCACCACTACCACTACCTCCACCTCCTTCTCCTCCAACTGCTACTGCCGCCGATGCCATTGACTGTAAAGCACTTTGAAACTGCTCATACATCTGCTGGCTCTGTTCATACATCTGCTGACTCGACGTTGGGAAGGTTGGGAATTGGAAATGCATCGGGAAAGAATTCCTCTTTGTCTTAGCTGGCGATGCCGATGACGTGGAGTTAGTCTTATTCTTCTTCTCTGCACTACTACGAGCCAATGATTTCTTCCAATCTAACACTCCTTCACCGATATCCTTAGGATTAGAGACGTCAGATCTCTCTTCCTCTAATATCATACCTGTCGCATCCTCTCCTTCGGCATCATTCTCGCTGTCTCCCTCGTCTTCTTCCTCTTCATTGAGATGGGATGTCTTGATAGGAGTGATCGCACGAGCTATAGGCGTCGTGGTGCTTCCCCCTAATGAAGCTAGATTCGTTCTAGAACCTCTTACCGCTGCTGAAAAAGGCATAATTCCTCCTTGCAGATCTTCATAGTCAGCATAGTCAGCTCCAAAGATCTCATGACCTTCATCCTCAACGTCATCTTCTTCATCTTCTTCATACGCATCTTCAAAGGCGAGGAAGAAGGGACCTGCACTGTTGTATGGGAAGAACATCTGTTGCAATTGATGGGGATCTGTCGTAATAATGCCTGCTGCACCTCCATGATCGTCACCATCGTCATCACTTTCACTCACTTCATCGTCATCATCGTCGTCCTATACAATAAGAAGATAAAGACTCAAACTCTTACAGTATTAGTATGTTCCTTACCTCATATCCTTCGAGGTCTAGCTGCTGTAACGTACTTTCAAGGAGATGGCGATGATGAAAGAGTCCGCGACCATCTACAATCCAACAGTATGACAACAATACTAATAGACATCAGTTAAATGACTTACCAACACCGTTATCCTTCTCTTGTACCTTCTCTCGTAATCGAGATCTTCTTAACAGGAAGTTCAAGTATTGTAATCGTGCTGAGATTCCTCCTTGTCCCTGTATCGGAGGAAACATCATATCGTCTTCATGATGATGGTTATCCACTCCGTCGTCATCCTCATCGCTATTATCGTCATCACCATCATCATCATTGACTGAGAACCATGTATCCTCCAACATGCTTGACGGTTTCGCAGGTTCTGGTTTACTGCCTAAGGAAGAAGACCGCGACTTCTGCCCTCTCATGGATGTATCACTCGCACTATTAGCAGAGAGTGAGGAGTATCTTCTCTTACGAGTCTCTACTGGAAGATACTTCCAATCCTTCGCATAGTGTTGGAAAGGAGGATAGATCATATAAGGTTGTATTGGAGGGAGTTGTTGTTGAGTTGTAGGGAGCATTGCGAAGGAAGACAAGGAAGAAGAAGTGGCAGAGGAAGAGGATGAAGAAGAAAGAGAAGGTATTAAGAATGGGAATAGTTTCTCACTTCGTGCATGATCTAATTGTTTTCTAAAGTATTGATAAACTTCTTTCTGTAAGATTTCAGGTAATATATCATAAGAAGATGATGTAAAAGATGGTGATGATGATGCATTAAATTCAAAGGCTAATATATTAAATAAGAATGGCTTTTGTAATAGATTACCATAGTTAACTTCAATGATGTTGTAAGCATCAGTGCCTATAGCAGGGAACCAACAATGATGGAAGAAATGAGGATCAGGGATATAAACAATGGCTTGTAAGACTCCATTCTTTGTGAAGAACATTCCTCCGTGATCGTTATGATCTTGCTCATTTTCATTTTCACCATCTACTTCCTCTTCTTCCTCATCTTCATCATCCTCTTCTCCGTGTTTCTTCTGCTTTGTTTTACCTTTACCTTCATCGTTCGTCTCTTTTCCTCCTTTAATAATCGTTTTCCCAATAATCTTTGTCTTTGTTGGATAAATGATTCCAAATCCTACAGTATCGCCAGCACCAAATCGATTGAGCGCAGTGTTGATGATTGGTCTGAAGCCGTTCTCTGAATTACCACAAAAGAACAGTCCATCATCTCCGTGAAAGCCGTAAGAATTGCGATCCCAACCAGCCATCATGTGATATATATCGAATCCAGGCCTTGCAACACCTATACAGATACAGGGATTCAGGCCTTCAGGATCTATGTCGAGGGTAGTGGGTATGATGGCTTGGTGGATAGTTATCTCATAATAAGCGATGTGTGACAGGACTGGCACCGATTCTCCATTCAATGGGTTTATTGTAGTCTTTAAGAAGGGTAAAGCACTAATTGGTCGTAGATTGTGCAGTTTCTTCTCCTTGGCGAAGGAGGATTGAAATCCGGGGAATACTAATGGAAAGTGATCGTTTGCGATGACCGTACGATTTCTTCCCATGATACGCCCTTGATAGTAAAACGATTTTCCTATAGGCTCAATAGGAAGCACATCACCCAAAGGTGAGGCTGCTCTGTTTGCCCCAGTCTTTGATGAGCTGTTTGGTGTGTGATGGATGGCTTTGTATTCCAGGATCTGATAAGTGTATCTTGAAGGGATTTCATGACCGAAGAGTGAGATATCATGTGGCCAAGGCGTACATCGCATGCTTAATTGAACAACGTCGCGTAAATTGAGTCTTTGGCCTCCTTTCTTCGATTGAAACCAATTCTTTGTGATGAAGCGATTTGACAGAGAGAGGAGACGGTTGAATATAACATGAGCCAAGTAATCGTCCTCATAATAAATACATCGAAAACACTCTTTGCTGACTTTACTGACAATAAAGAGATCGCTAAACCATAAATGATCTAAAATCATGCGACGAAACTCAACTGAAGTTAACAAGTAATTTAACGTCAACACCTCTTGCGATAACTGGCGATGCATTGGAGGAATCGCTCTAGGAACATTACTAAGTTCCATTTTGAACAGATTTCAATCAAATCAATCAATTCCTTGACACAAAAGACTCTACTAATCTATCACTAAAACACAATCACTTTTCAATCCAACTTCACAATATCCCTCCTTTTTCCCTCCTTTTTCCCCGATCCCTTCTCCTCTCTTTTATCGGGAAAACCTGTTAACGATATGTTATTAACTTGTTATAGGTAGATCACTTCTTAATTTCCTAATTTCTTCCTAACGAGAATAATAATCACAGCAAAAGAACATTCAACTATTCTAAACAATTTAATTGCACCTTTCCCCTACACCTTTCACTTTTGCAATTTATACAAGTCTTTTCTACTTGAACTTTTGAAAAAAGAATAAAATGATTGGAACTTTTTTACCACATCGATTAGAATCCGCTTATCTTCGTTCTGCAACTCTTGTTAGTCAACTTCATAAGAGTATTGCTTCTAAAAAGTCTGCAATTGATGTAGATGAATGTGATCCTATTCCTTCTATGCAACCTTCGTTTATTGTTGGTAAGTCAACCCTTTCCTATTGATTTTAATCTATTCTTGACTCGATGTTCTGTTAGTGGCGAATGGTTTAGGCGGAGCTGAAGGTGATGACAGCTCAGATCCTGTTAAAGCTTTTATTCACAACTATGTTGGCTTGTTACAAAAGCTTGGCTTCTCTGGCTTCATGGGTGTTTGCACTGCTGTTGCTTTTAAGCGTGTGAGCCGTGAGGCTGCCACCGTCGTTGGCATTGCTTTTGCCGGTCTCCAGGCTTTATCTTACTACGGCTACATTCACATCGATTATGGCAAGGTCAGCGGTGATGCTAAAAAGGCCTTGGATGTGAACGGAGATGGAAAATTAGACGAGAAAGACCTTTACAGCTTCTGGGACAAGACCAAGGATGTTCTTGCTTACAACCTTCCAAACGCTGCATCCTTCTCCGCTGGCTTTGTTCTTGGCTTGAAATATGCTTAAATGGGTCTAATCTGACTCCCTGATCGTTGAGAAAGTATTAATACTGAGTGTAAGATAGTAAATGTATCATAAAATTTTGTATCGTAAACTACTTTTTATTGAATAAATTCAAACTAAATTTAATTAATTGACCACAGTTTCTAGATGGAAAGGGAGAATTAACAACAATGAGATCTTCTTTTACTGTGTATCCGCGAAACGATCAATGGTTTGAAACTCGTGCTCCACCTCATCGAAAGTTTCCTTTCAAACTATTTCTGATGGCGATTCTAAATAAAGTTGTTTTGACGAGTTTTATGGAAATCCAGAGAAATTGATCAAGGTTATGTAGCAATGAGTAAAAGGTACATATAATTATTAATTCAGAAAACTATTTATGACGCTAGTCTCCTTTAGCACAACCAAAATACGAAACAAAAGCATTCTTAACTCTAAGCTTGCGGAAAGTACTGGTCGATAAAATCAAAATGGCCTCCTCTTATACCTCCCATCCTCATCCGAAGTGTATTAGAGAAGGTGGAGTATCTTGTCCCAATTAAATGTTTTGCAATAAGGAAGGCAATCTCAAAATCCACGGCAGCTCGAATTTCACGGTTATTTCCATGTGTTGAAAAGAGAGATCCTTTTTCTTTCTCAGAAAGTTCTCCAACAGAATTTGTATAAATATTAAGGGAAGGTTTAATCGAATGAAGGAAGGCTTTATAATCGTCTAAGATTTGTCCTTTCGCACCGGTACAAATATAAACACATTGTAGGTGACGAACCTTTGAGAGAGTAGAATTCGCTGCTTCATGATAACTTCGAATAAACATCTTTTCAATCTCTTGACGATCTTTCATAGGTTTTCCACCTACTGTAATTGAGTCCCACCTTGCAAGATGTGTCATCATATCACTTTCAACCCGATAATGAATGACTAATGCATCGTAACAGTCCATCAATACAGTTTCACGATATTTTAATGCTATATCACGAATCTGAGAACTAAAGATAAATCGCTGCAAGAAAACTCCTAGATAATTAAAACCTCCGGAACCAGTATGAAAGAAGGTATGCTTCAGTTCTATCGCATCACAATTTCCATAGGAACTTTCATCCATTATCATTCGTAATACGACATCCTTGTTCGTTTCAATCTTACTAATAACGCATTCTTTACTGACATTTTGAGTGAGAGCTGAAACCTTAAAGTTTGGCTTTGAGATTCCCATCAAAGGGGCAACTTTATCCTCAATGTATTGTAAATCAATAATAAGATCGGCATTAATCACCCTTTGTTCGTCAAAGGAAGCCTTTATTCCAGCAACTTGTAGATCACGATTGGTGATGTTTGCCACACTCATAGCATGACCAAGAGCCATCAGTTGATTGCACAGTCCTGCCGTTGGGGTAAAAATAAGAGTCTTAGAGAATGATACCCTCCATGAAAGACAAACAATCAAGACACAAAATATTTTTGTTGTTAGTTTCGTCATATTTTCTCTTTTTGACTACTAGTAAAGCAATAAAAGTCTAACAATATTTGTTTTACTGTCATCACCCACCCCACCCACATTTTTCCCCCTCTCCTGAAAATTTTCCTTATAATACTTTCAAAATAATCCGTTTTTACTAATCTCGATATTTTCTTGGACAATTCCACACATTTGCAACCTAACACACACAAATTATCTTCACAATCATTTGAACAGGAAGCTTCACAGCGGATCAGGATGGGATTTGAATGTTTTATTTTCGAATAAATGATGTCCAAGGGAAATGATGTCCCATTTTCGGGTTGTTTACAAAGCAAATCCGAGATGGAAAGAAGAAAAACTCATTCAAGTTTCCCAGCGGAAGTCTCACCCTTTTATGTCTTCTCCAGTTGCCAAGATTTAGGCCAACGTTTTCTTTTGCCTTAATGTTCCATCTTCTTGAAGCGTCAAGGCTAGATAGATACACTGCATGCTCTTAAACAGCTTCGAACGGAAATCAAATTAAGGGTTAAGCAATGAAGGTCCTTTGGTGGAGAAACTCTTAATCTTGACGAGAAGTGTCATCATTTTTTCATAATAAGGATAGACTCAAAATCTTTGATCTGAATGGAGCGAGATGATCCCATTAATGCAGAAAATTTCATAAGTCGCTTTGGTCCTGAAGCATCGAAAGTCTCACAACAATGGTATCATCTACGGCTGCTATGTTCCATGGGTTCAGTGTTTTCGTTGTCTTTAATCGTGCTCCGGTTGAGAGACTTCGTAAGATTATCACTTTACCCCGAGCACGAAAACGCTGCTCAGTGTTTTCTTCTCTACTCGTTGGTTTAATTTTTCTTATGTGTTTCTGAAACATTGCTATATTTCAAGTTCTATGGATTTGCTGTAATCGCTTTGGTCCTGAATTGATAGAGTTTCAGATGAAATCGCCGTTGTTTTTGATGCTTGCCTCTTTTAATTCGCTCACTTTCTGAATCTTTGAAGAGTTATCGTGTTCAATCTCTATGATCTCTTCTGTAACTCTAAAAAGAATGTAGATTGACATCCACTTCGAGTGGACGTTTTTTCAAAATTTGAAGGGCAAATATGCAGTCTCTCTTCAAGTTTCTTAGCTTAAATGAAGAAAAGAATCTATGGCAGTACAAACAAAAGACAAGCAGGACAACATCCTTATGGTTTTTAGTATTCAAAACGAAAAGATTAGCTTTTAGCAATATTTTTGATCTGTGCCGATCTTTGAATCGTTTGGTTTTTTGGTTTGATCAGTGGCATGGCAATGAACTTCAAATCAAAAGCAAATATACAGCCAATATACTTCATTACGACCCTCAACAACCGAGAAGAAGGATTAGTGTGTCTCTCTACATATAGATAGTAACGAGTAGTTAAACCAATAAAAACAATCTTTTCTTCTATGATAATTGTACAACTAAGAAATCAATTAAACTTGCACCAATAATTTGATCATTCAATGTGAAACATCCCAAGCTGTTGATTGTACTAAATTTGCCTCAAAACTGTGTGCGAATTGGTTGTAAAACTGCTTACGCATACAAAAAACATGACACTAAGCCCGAAGCCCTGACTCAAGGCCATTAGGGCATTTTTTAAGATGGTCAGCAAAAAGTCGATTTTTTAGTTTCTGAATTTTCGAAGAATTCTCTCAAACAAAGAAGCAAAGACAAAAGACACCACAAAAGACACAAAACAATTACCTTTGTCAATCAATTACCATTTTAAAAATGCAACTCTTTGCTTTACTTATTGTTTTATCAGTCTTTGCTGTCTTTGCCTCAGCTGGTAAGGTTTCTTATCCTGCACGTGGACGTTTACCCGCGGGATGGGAACAATCTCAAACAAAGCTTAACCCAAATCATACTCTGAAATTAAGAATTGCTTTACATCCTAAAAATGCTCAAACCCTTGAACAAAAATTAATTCAAATTGCTACTCCAGGATCATCCTCTTTCCGTCAATATTTAAAGAAGGAACAAATTACTGCCATCGTTGGCCGTGATGATGCTGATTTACAGAAGGTCAGCTCCTTCCTTGACAAGTTCAACGTCAAGATCTCTTCCGTCCATCCTCACCGTGATTGGATTTTCGTTGAAGCTACCGTTGAGCAAGTTGAGAAGATCTTTGAATGTCAATTGGCTTCTTACTTCCATCAGAAGATGGGCATCAACCGCATCGGTAAGTTCCCTTTCACCTCATTTGTCCACTTTCCATGTTGACAAATTATTTGTAGGTGCTACTGGTGGCTACTCCGTCCCTGCTGAGATCTCTGATGTTGTCAATTTCGTCGCTGGTATGACCACCTTCTCCTTCTCTCGTTGGGAACCAGTTGAGGTCCATAGCGAGAACGGAGTCAGTGCCTATGGTGCCGTCACCCCACAGACCATCTACGATAATTACGGAGTTCCAAAGACCGGATCTCACGGTTCTAAGCTCGGATCCCAAGCTGTTGTTGAATTTGGCCGCACTGCCAACTTCAACGAAGCTGACTTACAGACCTTCTTCAAGACCTACCAAACATCCTTAAAGGGCGAAACCTGCGGTGTTGTCTATGGCACCAACGACGGAACTGCTCGTCCATCTGTTGAGGCTAACCTTGATGTTCAATACATCATGGCTGCTGGTCCATTCGTCAACACCACCGATTACAAGATCACTGGCAGCAGTGATATTGAGGATGAGTTCTTAGATTACACTATCTTAGTGAACTCTCAGAACCAACCTCCATTAGTTCACTCTATCTCCTACGGTAAATATGGTGGCACCTACGACAATGTCACTGATCAACAGTTCTCCTACGAGTTACAGAAGATGGGAATCTCTGGTATTTCCGTTTTATTAGCTTCTGGTGATAACGGTGTTGGTTGTGATACTAAGGGAACTACTCAAGAGTTCGACTACCCATCCTCTCCTTACATTACCATGGTTGGAGCCACTCAAATTGACTCCGTTACCAAGAAGGAAGTTGGTGCTACTTTGTCATCTGGTGGTTTCTCCAAGGATTTCATGCAAGCCTCCTGGCAAGCTGATGCTGTGAACGGATACTGGGCCACCAATCCTAAGTTGCCACACGAGGACTTCTACAAGCCAGGTCGTGCTTACCCTGATCTTGCTGCTTACGGTCAGAATGTCCAAGTAACTGCCTCCGGAAAGACCCAATCCGTCGCTGGAACCTCTTGCTCTGCTCCTATCGTTGCTGGTGTCATTGCCACCTTGAACGACGAGTTGTTAAAGGCCGGCCATGCTCCTTTGGGTTTCTTAAACCCATGGTTATATGCTCATCCTGAGATGTTCACTGATGTGACTGAGGGAAGCAATCCTTACCAGAAGTGTGATGGTTTCTATGCTGCTAAGGGCTGGGATCCAGTCACTGGTTTAGGTACTCCTTTATATCCTCAATTCCGCACAGCTGCCTTCGCTGATGCTCTTCGTGCTGCTGCTAAATAAATGCAGTGAGTATTTGTAAAGAATTGTTGGTATTGATATAGGATTGTAGGTATGAAAAAGAATAGGACAGTCATGATTGTTTTGAATTGATTTACTGTTCCTCATTTTAAATGGTATTTCATTTTAATAGGTAGATTGTTTGTTAACTAAAAGATAAGTTTAACATTCCACACAACATTCATGACTAATCGTAAATCACGGACCGTAATATGTGATACGTAGAAAGACGCAGTATTTTTACCGTCTTTGAATGATCTTGTTGAGAGAGTGGAACATTGGAGTTATTATATTCATCATTATCTTTGTGGTGTTTGGAGTTTATTCATTAAGAAGTAAGTATCAGTTTGAAAGAGTAAAAGGAGGGAGGCTTGGAATGTCAAGGAAGATTCAGTATGGTAGTTCAGAGGATCAATTCTTTGTTCTGCATGAGCCTGAAACGTCTTCTATCGATGAGAGAAGGCCTGTGATGATTCTGATTCATGGAGGATATTGGAAACAATATTATAACCTCAATAATGCACTTTGCGATGGTTTGGTTGGTTTCTTTCAACAGGAAGGATATTATGTCAGTCAATTAGAGTATCGTCGGGGCAATCGTGACTTCGACGGAGGAGATGGGGGATGGCCTGAAACAAACATTGATATTGCATTAGCCTTTAATTCTTTGTTCAGTCTCGTTGAACAAGAGCCAGATTCCTCGTATTATCAGAAGATCGACCTCGCCGCTGCTGTCGTCATCGGTCATTCCGCAGGAGGTACTCTAGCTCTCTGGACAAGTGTTTCAGGGTCTAATGAGGTAATTCAGAGACATTTTGAGGGGAGTGGAGTGAAATCTTTCCCTTTTACCCCGAGGCTGTGTGTTGCTATCGCTCCGATTGGGAGTCTATTAGAGGGATTCTTAGAGAGGTAAAGGAAATCATTCGGAGTTGATGCAGGTTTTACTCTATGATAATAGACTAAGTGATAAAGGAGATGCAGTGGAACACTATCTCAAAGCGATTCCACAGTATACTGGAGAGGAAAGAGCAGAAAACCTAGTACAAGATAGTCCTTATCGGTAAGAGAGGCCTCCTTCTTCACTGAGAAGGCTATCTGATAACTCCCTCTAATAGATTAGCATCACCTGATATGCTCCTACCTATGAAGGTAATATGGCTATTAATCTCCTTTCTATGTGCGTAATGTGGTCGATGTTATAGACGAGGACTCTAATCGTGGCAGGCGACAACGACTTCATTGTCCCTTTACATGTAATTCGATCCTTTGCAATCAAAGCTATCGAATCTTCCAATAATGAAATGAATATTCCTTCACCAGAGTTGTTAGTTATACCATCAGCAGATCACTTCCAGGTCAGAACTATTTCTCACTTAGCTGTACTAGTCTCATGTCTTTGGATACTGTAGCTCGTCAACCCCCAAACTATTGCTTGGAGGAGGATTTATGAGGAGATGCAAAAATATTTGTAAGAGTCATGTAAATCAATATAACCGTAGAGTATCCTTTCTTCGTGGACAATAGCTTTCCGTTCTTAACCATCAAACATAGTGAACTTCCCACAAATACGAGCAAGGTTCAAAACGAATTTCGGATGAAATGAGGGAAAAATTCGGATTATCCCAAAAGATAAAGAAATACAGGAAAGTTGTATCTGCTCCTTTCCCCCTCGCCTTGCATCTAATTGTTGCAACGATATGCAAAGCGAGGCGGTGGTGGTGGGCGTCATGAGGAAGAGGGAGGTCGTTTTCAGGAAGGGAGAGAGCGACTTCGCCGAGGATACCCACACATCGCTCTCTCCCTTCCCTCTTCCTCATGACGTCGTCCACTATCGCCTCGCTTTGCATATCGTTGCAACAATTAGATACAAGGGTAGGGGCAAGAGTGATTATCCAACGATTTTCCAGGTCGCACAAAATACTTCAGAAGTCGACTCAAGTCGACTCATAAATCGACTCTTGTAGCATCTCTTTGGTGAATGGAATGATCCTTGCGATTATATTGCTAATTTCATTGTTTGGGGGAACAATCATAGAAGGATATCATGCTCCAAGATCATTTTCACCAAGAGAGAGAAGCGAGAAGAGATTCATTCGTTCAGTACTCTTCTCATCCTCTGAACCCTTCCCTACTAGAACCCTAATACCCGAGACGATCTCACAGTGGAAACTCTCACATGAAACCCCTATCCTCTTCGTTGGATCATGTTTTAGTAGTAATATCTACCAAAGAATGAAAGATTTAAAGTTTCCTGTTCTTTCTAATCCTCAAGGCATTTTATTCAATCCTTCGTCCATCGCCTCTTGTCTCACTAATATCATTCAAAATCGACAATATACAAGAGAGGATCTGTTTCTAGACCACAATCCTGACCATAGAGTCTATCATTCTTATGATCACCATAGTGAGTATGATGGTGTGGAGGTGGAGGAGGTGTTGGAGAGGATGAACAACGACCTCTCTCTAGCCCATCACCACCTGAGACACTCTCGAGCACTCTTCATTACGTTGGGCACGGCAAAGGTCTATTATCTACTGAGTAACAAGGAAAGAATCGTTGCAAACTGTCACAAGCGTAAGTGTAACTCGATCCTCTCTTCTCTCTGTAATTTCTTCTTCTGTCTTCGTGATTTAGAGCCAGGAACACTGTTTGAACACCGAATGATGACCAGTGAAGAGATTGTTTGTTTGTTTCAACCATTGATTCAGGATCTTCTCTCATTTAACCCTCATCTACAGGTAGGATACTAGTAGACCATCAGAGTGACATCAGCAGCAGTTATCCTGTGTGAATCGTTAGATTGTCTTCACTGTCAGTCCTATCCGCCACACACGTGACGGAATAATCTCTAACTCGCTCTCTAAGAGCACGTTGCTCTACTCCATCCACCAATTAATCGCACAAGAGAAGAGAAAGCCTCAGCGGGTGACGTACTTCCCCGCCTATGAATATATGATGGATGATCTGAGGTAACAACGCCATATGCCTAGTATCCTTACCATCTTTACTCTGATGTGATCCTGTAGAGACTATAGGTACTACGAAGAAGATCTCATTCATCCGAATCATCAAGCGATCTCTTATATTTTCCATTACTTTCAAAGGAAATACTTCTCTGAAGATACCCTCTCACTGCTTCCGGACATTCAGAAGCTTTCCCAACACTTGCAACACAGACCGAAGGATAGACAGCCAAAGCTTTATCAACAGTCATTGTCCTTCGCTTTACAGAAGATCGCTCTATTGGAAGGAAAGTGCTCTTCTTTGAATTATCAGGAAGAGAAGGAATACTTACAAGAAGAATATAAGAAACTCTCTTGTTGATTCCTTCTTTCGATGGGATCTTTGATGAATGTGAAACCCGTGAGAGAAGAGTTACATGTTACCTTTGTTGCACTATGTATGTTTCTCTCTCTTACACAACCGACACGAGTAACTTGTAGATGTAGTAGAAAATTACCTGATTGAAAAAGGTTCTTATTGTTTTGGTGAGACCAAATCGTGAAGAAAATATAAGAGGATCACAAGCAAAGTGCCATGTATCGAGAAGACAGTCGGTGCAGCAAGTAATGATTCAGATGAAGCAAATGCAAGTAGAGATGGAAGCAATAGAAGAGGAAGTGCCTATTGCGAGGAGAGACGGGTTGTCATCATCCTCCTCTTCTTCATCCTCAACTTCCTTTGATAATGAAAGATTGGATTTGCTCCTCGCACTGTGGAAGTGGAGGAAGAGGATTGAGAGATTGATTCGAACGATGAATCAGCTGATTCAAGTGACGTTGATTTAAAACTTGAGTTTAGATTGAAGAGATTAACAATGATTATTGCCGTCAGGATGAGAGAGATGAAGTTTAGTGCTATGATCATTCTCATCCCAATCATTAAAGATTAAATTCTATCGGAGATGAAAGCATTTCATCGCTTACGTCAGATTCTTACATTTCTGATGATTTCGTCTGATATATTCTTCGTCCAATAGTCAAAGGTTCCTTTTAATCACACTATACAAGGGAGACTCGAAATAAACGATGCAGTGCTCAACAGAACAGAAAACTTGGTACACTACCGTTTCCGTCACCAAGAGCTCAAAAGATGCGAAAATTAATTATCTTGCGTGATGGCTGCAAGTTTTTCTTGAGATCTTTAGAGGCCAAAAACCAAGATCATGATGTATACAAAGATTATAGACATATTTCACTGGATAAAATTAAGAATCCATCGAAATATCTGAGCAACAAAAATACAGTGTAATTGAACAACCTGAACCATCGAAACCATCTTACCATCGAAAAAGGGTAAGATACGAAGCAAAGCTAAAAACCCTGTGGCAGATAGCAATACGAAGCATCAGTATTCGATGCAGAGAAGCCAAGAAAACCAGTATTCGAGTAACAATAATTTAACGTCGCCAAAGAGAAACCCAAAAAGAAGAAGAAACCCTACTCCTATCCATTCAACCCCTTTTCTTCAATCTTGTTAGATAACCCCCCACCGACCGACGCCGCCATACTTACTATTCCTGATCCTCCGGTTTTCCTGGAAGTGTCAAAGGATGGTGTAGTGCGAGCTTACTCGCTTGAGAGCGGCGCAAAGGTTACGGTAGAAAGCGGTCTAATACTAAAGGTCTTTAACTTACACCACACCTCAAGCGCAACCACACCAGCAGAAGCACAAGAAGAGTTAGCAGAGAAACGAAGTTAGAAAAAGAAAATAATGAATATCATAAATATCTAAATTATTTGAAACAATGGAACAATGGATCAATTCAAAAAATTGTTAAAGAAACAAGAGCATCGGGGAAAAAAACATTAACAAAGACCATATTCAGCAAGAAATGATTTTGAAACATAAAGCAAACCTTCATAATATTAAAAATATATATTTTGAAGTGTTAGAGTACATAAAAATAATAAATTGGGTTGGAATCTTTAATTTTTTTATCGACGAAAAAACGAAATTTCGACCAAACTCGCGTGTCGAATTATTTTAAAACCCAACAAGATGTCTGCTCTCGACCAGATTCAACTCGCGCGAATCAATAATGATAAAGCGTTGGAATTATTGCAGGAATTAACAGTGTTTATTGAAGGTTTGCCTAGTTTGGCGGACCAAAATTTGAAGCCTGATATTAAAAAGGCAGTAATAAGTGCGGGAGAAGATTTCGAAACTCTACTTGAATCGTTATCTCTCGTTGGAGCTACTATCTCTTCGAGAGTCTCCATTAGAGGAAGACTCAAGGTTATTTTATGCATGCCAAAAAACAAATCCGGAAGAAGGGAAATTTTAGAAGCTATAAGAGATATCCTCCGTTTGTTTATTCAAAAGATTAGCCATCTATTAATGAATAATGCGGGAATTTTCTTAAATATTAGAGCTGACTACGAAAGATTTCTCGAAGACTTGAAGCAAAAGCGAGTACAAGCGGATAATGCCATTAAAGCGCAAGCCTTCTTTTACCAATTTCCAATTTCCGTTCCGTCGTTATGGTCGAGTAGCAATTGAGTTTACAACGATGCATTTCTTGTGTTGTTCACACGAACCTCTACTTTACGTAGGAATATCTTACGTTGCAATTTTAAATTAACGGAACTTGATTGACGCTCGATTTTTGATCCCAGTGCAATAAATTAAAAGTTAGTCATTTACTCGAATTTGTCCCAGAAAATCGGAGTCTTAATCTCTAGTCGAATGAGGTAATTCAGAGACATTTTGAGGGTAGTGGAGTGAAACCTTTCCCTTTAACCCCGAGCCTATGTGTTGCTATCGCTCCTATTGGTAGTCTGTTAGAAGATGCAGTGGAAAACTATCTCAAGGCGATTCCACAGTATAATGGAGAGTACAAGATAGTCCTTATCGGTAAGAGAGCTTAACTCGGAACACTATCCAATAACACTCTCCATAGATTAGCATCACCTGATATGCTGCTACCTATGAAGGTAATAGAGCTTTTAATCTCCTATACAGTATAAATGCAATCTGATCGATGTTATAGACGAGGACTTTGATCGTGGCAGGTGACAATGACTTTATTGTCCCTTTACATGTAATTCGATCCTTCGCTATAAAAGCTATCGAATCTTCCAATCGAGATATTAACTTTCCTTCACCCGAGTTGTTAGTTATACCATCGGCAGATCACTTCCAGGTCAGAACTATTTCTCACTTCACTGGAATCGTCTATATGCATCTCATCTCCTTGAATATACTGTAGCTCGTCAACCTCAAACTTTTGGTTGGAGGAGGATTTATGAGGAGAACATAGTTAGCTGCCTCTCCGACTTGACAGAAATACGCTAGAAGTCGACTCAAGTTGACTCATAAATCGACTCTTGTAGCTTCTCTTTGATGAATGAAATGATCCTTGCGATTATATTGCTAATTTCATTGTTTGGGGGAACGATCATAGAAGGATATCATGCTCCACGATCATTTTCACCAAGAGAGAGAAGCGAGAAGAGATTCATTCGTTCAGTACTCTTCTCATCCTCTGAACCCTTCCCT
>VKHI01000671.1:0-16019 GCA_015145745.1 Poterioochromonas sp. DS
AGCTGTAGTATGAATTAAAGACAGATGGAAGGACCTTCAATTGATTCATCTTCAATAAAGTCTTGGATTTATCCAACAAACTACCCTGTGAGAAATTATCAGGTCGACATCAGTCAGCAGGCATTGTTCACAAACACGTTAGTTTGTCTTCCAACGGGATTGGGAAAGACTCTGATTGCAGCTGTAGTAATATATAATTATTATAGATGGTTTCCTACAGGTAAGCCGCCTGTATCCTTTGAAATCTGCCTTATAGTAAGGTTTCTTTTATTTCCAGGAAAGATCATTTTTATGGCTCCAACTCGCCCTCTAGTCAATCAACAAATGGCTGCTTGTATAGACATTATGCATATCCCTTCCGAACATGTTACACATCTTGAAGGAAGCATATCTGCTGATAAACGGGGAGCACTCTGGAAGGAACACAGAGTGATCTTCTGTACTCCTCAAACTGCCGTCAACGATCTCACCTCAACCAGATTTAATCCTCGATCAATTGTTTGTGTTGTAATCGATGAAGCGCATAAAGCAACTGGTAGTTATGCGTACGCAACATTCATGGAGGAGATTTGGCGAATTCATCAACAGTTCAGAGTGTTGGCACTATCCGCAACGCCCGGGACTGATATCAAGAAAATCGAAAATGTAAGTGACATTAAGTCTATTTTAAAGGGAATTAATTTGAGTAGGTTGTTCAAAACTTGAGGATTTCTCATATCGAAATTCGAACAGAAGATGATCCAGACGTTACCCCCTATGTTCATGAAAAACAAATTGAAATCATAAAATGTGATGAAGCAATAATACCATTTCCCCAGCAAATTAAAGAAGAAATTAATAATCTCTTATCTAAGCCATTAAGAGATTTTTCCTCAAATAAATTGATCTTCTCCACTCAGCCGTCCAACTTCAATCGCTTTGTTCTGAATCAAGTTGAAGAGTAAGTCTTTCTTCTGTCAAATCTTTCGAGTTTATTTCTTGTTTGAATAGAGATATCAAAAGCATAATTCAAGATCGCTCAGTTAATGCGCAGACAGAAAAACAGTTGAAAGACTCCCTTAGTCTCGCGAAAATCCTTGTTGAATGCAAGACAATCTTCCAAGAGGAGGAAGCAGTCGGACTAGTTTCATTTTTTGATCAAAAAATTCGAACTATTCGATTAGCATCTGAATGTATTTACCAGCAGCTATTAAGGTTACACGATTTAGCGAAGAAGGCAGCATCACGAAGTGGTGCAAAGTCTTTAGAACGACGACAGCCAAAGATTAAAAAGTTGAAAGAAGTACTCGTCCAGCATTTTCAAGAGTATTCATCGCGAGGAGAAACTACAAGAGTATTAATTTTTGTTCATTTAAGAGCTTCTGTATTAGAAGTGAAGAAAGAGTTGACCGGAATGACAGGAATTCGACCAAGAGAGTTTATAGGTCAGGGGTCGACAAAGGTTTCTTCCACAGCGAGCAGTTCGAGCAGCAGCAATGGAGAGACGATAGGTTTAACTCAAGCTGAACAAGCGCAAATTCTTAAACAGTTTCATTCTGGAGAATACAATGTTCTTATAGCAACAAGCATCGCTGAAGAGGGTTTAGATATTGCAGAAGTCGACTTGATTGTTCTGTTAGACTCTGTCGCGTCTCCAACAAGATTAGTCCAGCGTTGTGGGCGTACTGGAAGGAAACGTGCAGGAAGAATTGTTTTGATAACTGCTCCGTCATCTTCGGCAACTTCTTCGACTGGACAACCCCCACAAGGAGAAGATGAAGATAAGCTCCAACAGTCATATAAGAGTATTCGGGCCTTAAACGATCTTCTAAAGCGTGCAAGCAAAACTCTGCGTCTTTGGAGTCGAAGTCCTCGTATGATACCTGATAACATAGCGACTCCTAATATTTTGTATGCGGCGATGAAGAGAGACGGAATGGAAGTTGCACCGTCAAGTTCAACTGCACCAATTACCAACTACTTCTCTGCCTTGAGCAAAGGTGATGGAGAGGTTAGGAATGAGAAAGAGAGTATTACCAATAAGAAAGACATTGTTGAAGAGGAGGATTTATTTGCATTTGACTTTGGGGAAGTCTCAACTCGTCAAACAAAGCCGATTTCAGCTTTCTTTTCACACCATGATACACAATCTTCCACTCAATTATCTTCGAAAAGCGACAAGAGTAAAGAGATTCGAAAATATGCAGAAATTATTGATATAACTATGTCTCAACCGGCTATTGAGGAGGTCAAACTTCCCCCACTACGGGAAGGAAAAGAAGAAAAATTTAGTGTCACTAGTCATCGGAAGAGTGGATTGAGATCTTCCTTCTTCGAGTTAGAGGATGATGATATTGAAGATTGGGAGCCCTTTAGTCTGAAGACCGTATCTCCTAAGAAAAGCAGTGCATCAAAACTAAAACCGAATAAAAAGGAATCTCCTGTGATATCATCCGCAGTTCCTAGTTCTTCTTCGAATGCGAAGGGTGTTATTGGAAAAGAATTTAGCACCAAATTTCCAGAGAATCAAATTTCGAAGAAAAGATGCTCTTTTTCTTCTGTATCTGATATAAAGACAAGAAAACTAAAGAACATGATTTGTTCTTGTACAAAAGAAGACGATTTTTTTCAAGCTATTGATGATCTGTGCGAAAACGAACCTTTTCCAAAGAATAAAGAGGATAATAAGACGAAAAAAATTTCCTACGACTGGAGAAATGAGGAGACAGAACCTTTCATTCAGAGCCATAATTTCCTTGATGAGGTGGCACCGGAACCTCAAATTTCCTCATCTTCAAAAACTCCATTGAAGAGATATTCTCCTCTACCACAAAATTCCTCCGAAGATTGGTTAAACGACTCTATGATGACTGCAGATTACCTACACTCCTCAATGAATGCAAAACCTCCAAAGCCAAATAAAGGAGCGCCCAAAGTTTCGATTAAAAAACTGAAGGACGTCAACGAAAAGAAAAACCAAGACGATAAGTTTAAAGCTGGTAAAGTTGGTACAGAATTGGACTATTATTGGCAAGAGCAAGAGAAAGAGCAAAATCTTGTCAGTTCCAGTGAGTTAATGTGTTGCATTTGTCTTGATGTTGGGAATAGAGATAAAAGTCGAAATGCGATCCATTCATCTGAAGAAGATGAAATAAATTCTGATTCATGCTCAGAATCGGATAACTCTCCAATCGTTACCTGTGCTGGGAGTTGCAAACAATGCTTTCATCCTGATTGCTATGGTATCGAAGAGGATGAAGATAAAGAAGAGGAATTTGATGAGGAAAGTAAAGAGCGTAACATTATTACTTGTGAGTATTGTCAATATCAGCAAAAGAATAAATTTGCACCAAAACGATCATGTGTTCTTTGCTTTCAATCATCTGGTCTCTTAAAGCTTTCAACTTGCAAGCAATGGTTTCACCCTATCTGCGTATTATTCACTGCTGAATTAACTTTGACCGATGATGGTCGTGCTAACAACCTTTCTCGTCTGAACCCTGAACGTAATCCGTTATTATGCATGATTTGTCGTCAACGCGGGGGTGCAGTGGTACAGTGCAAATATGATGATTGTATGGAAGCATTTCACCCTTACTGCTTGTTCAACAAGCAAAATGGTCAGATGATTGTTTGGAAGCGTAAAAATGAGATACGCTATGATTTATTTTGCATGGAACATTTGAATACCATTCCATCAAAACATCTCATTGTTAGCTCCTTGTTACCAATTAAAGCGAAAAAATCCAAATCCTCCAAAAACCACATCACCGACAACGAAATCAACAACGAAGTTGATACGCCTGAACAGCAGTTTACACCTGTTAAATCTAAAGAATTGATGTCATTAACCCAAATGGAACTGCTGGATACTGACGAGAAGGAGAAACAAAGTTCTCTTCCACTTTCCCGGCTCCTCTTACCAAGAAGAATAAACAAGAAGGACGGTGAAAAGAAACGATTGAAGCGAAATAATGAAGATCAGCATAGAACTGACAAGGATGCGGAGAGACAGCACCTCAAATTATTGGCAGCTGCTCGTGAAAATAATTTATATAGTAAGAAATTTTATAACAAACATGTGAAGAAATGTTTTGATTTAGAAGCAGAAGAAGGTTTAGCAAGCAGTGAAGACGAAGAAAGGGAAAAAGTTAAAAAATTAGCAAAGCGATTATTAGATGATGAGGCTGAAGTAGACGATGAAGAAGAGGATAATTCTGATCATAGTTCAGATGTTCTGAGTGGTGATTTTATTAATAATGGCCCTTACACACAACCATCACCTCACCGAAATCGCGACGAATATGCAATGTATTTGAATGTTGATCGTATGTATTATGAGAAGAAAAGTCCACAGATGCCTCATGATAGTGCTGAGATTGTAACAAGTGTGGCAGATTTAGTCTTACGTAAAAATCATAAGATGTATTATCAGACGAATCAGAATGTATATAGCTTAGAGAATACTCCAAATTTATTGGAAAGCAAGAAAAGAGGCAGGAATGGGGGAGACCTTGTTCATTCTAATACTTGGCAAACGGAAGAACATGGTAGGAAAAGAAGAAAACGCGGTGACCGATGGAGCGACAGTGAAGGAAGTGATGTTGGCTCCGAGGTGAATGAAGAGGAAAATTTAGATCGATATGACGATTCATTCGTCGTAGATGACGATGTCATCATCTACGATACAGATTATCGTGAGTCTCAAGATCGCGAAGAAGAAGAGGAAGAAGGAAAAGAAAGACAGGTAGATGAGGAAGAGGAACATAGTGACAGTGACAGACATTTCGCCCCTGTTCCACCAGAGCAACGCGCACCATCCAGTTCAGTTGAAGTTTCATCGCGCTATTCTAACCTTCCCAGCTCTACTTTCCCACCGCAGGCTTTACTGGTAACGAGAAAAGCTTTACCAATCACCATGAAATCGAATCCGAACCAAGTGATGGAAAGATATCAAGCAGAAACTAATACTGCATCAACAAATCGAATAGTTAACATTGAGCCTACCGAGAATGATTCACGCCTCGACCCTTCAGAGCCACAGTCAAATGGACACACGGGCAAGCGAGTTCTCTCCTGTTCAAGCCGTGTCTTGAAAGTGAACTCTCTGAAGCCAATGAAATCGATCGAGAAGGAGGATGAAGAAAAAAATAATTTTGAAAGTGAAAAAGAGAAGGAGAGTTCTATTGTGGTAGTAAGAAGTGATAGAAGCTCTGGACCTTCAAGACTTCATTCCGAGAGAAGTGGGCATAATACTGTTGGTATGAAACGAGTTTTTAGAGAAGTTGAAATCGAAGAGAATGATTGAAAATGATATGTATATTTTTCTCAGAATTCTCAATGAATGAATAAATAAGTAAATAGAAAAATAAATTGATTAATTAATAAAATATTGTTGGAAATAGATAGCTGCCGTAGCGAAAAAGACGGCAACATGGATAAAGCCGTCTTTTCAGGCGAACGTTTCGAGGATTTCAGTTTTCTTGCAGGATTCCATTGGATCATGAAAATCTTGGGAGCTTCCAGACTTCCTCTTCCAACAGTATGATACAATCATATTACTTACTATGATGAGAAGAGAAGTCTGGAAGTAGATGGAAGTATTGGCGATAAATAGTGGTGGATCATGCAGCTTTCGAGATCCATTCAATTGGAGTTCGAATGATGAAGTGTTGTTGTCACATTTTAATTCGAACTATTCATTGTTTGCAAGAAATAAACCATGCCAAAGAAGTTACCTCTTAAAGCCTCAGCTAAAGTGAGTGAAGATGTTCCTCCAACCACAGGAAAGAAGAAGACAGTGGCCAATGAAGCTACTCAAAAGACTCCATCAAAGAAAGTAGTCAAAGAGAAAGCACCAAAGACCCCTAAAGCTCTTCCAGTTACCTTACTATCCGGCTTCCTTGGTGCCGGAAAAACAACTCTTTTAAAGCACATCCTCGAATCCAATGATCATAAATTACGCATTGCGATCATTGTCAATGATATGGCTGAGTTAAACATTGATGCTTCCTTAATTAAGAAGACAAAACTCGTTCAAACCAAACAAGAATTCATCTCATTACAAAATGGATGTATCTGTTGTACTTTACGATATGATTTAATCCGTGAAATTCAAAGAATTCATGAATTAGGCACCTTTGATTACCTGATCATTGAATCTACTGGCATTGCTGAACCAATGCATGTAGCAGAAAACTTTGTTGTTAATCCACAAACACAAAATTTAGATAGTGAAAATGATGAATCATTAATGCTTCATTCATTAGCACGATTAGATACATGTGTTACTGTTGTTGATGCATCACAATTCCTTGTTCAAATGAAATCATTACATACTTTTATCCAAGACTTTCCATCTGAAGTTGATAAAGATGATCAACAAGGTGAAGAAGGATTAAAAAGTATTTCACAATTATTATCAGATCAAATTGAATTTGCTAATATTATATTATTAAATAAATGTGATTTAATTGGTAATCAATCAACCATCGAACAACAAATGATTCCATTCCTTCGTTCATTAAACCCTAAGGCAAAGATTATTCAAACTTCTCACTCACAAGTCGATATTAAGGACATTATCAATACTAACTTATTCTCCATGGAGGAAGCTTCGAATGCTGCTGGTTGGTTGCAATCGCTCAAGTCAGAGGAAGTTGTTAGTGAGAAGGATGAATATGGTGTGTTCTCCTTCGTCTACCGTGCTCGAAAGCCATTCCATCCTGAAAGATTAAATGCTTTCCTTCGAACATTATTCATCATTGAAGATCCATGGAAGAAGATCGTATTGAAAGAACTCCCAGTTGATTCACTTCTTTTATCACAAGAGCCTAAGGATGATAAAGAAAATGAGCGAATCTCTCGTTATGGCACGATCCTGAGATCAAAAGGTTTCTGCTGGCTTGCTAGTCGTGATTCTGTGATGATCGAATGGAACCATCACGGTCGTCGTTTGGAGTTGAATCCTCTTATGGACTGGTACTCGTGTATGTTAGAGAAAGAATGGGATCTCAGTGAAGAAGAACGAAATCTTGTCAAGAAGGATTTTGTTGCTCCTTACGGTGATCGACGACAGGAAGTTGTGATTATCGGTATTAATCTGAAGTCCGAAGCTATTACTAGTGGATTAAATGCTTGTTTATTAAATGACAGTGAGATGGAACAATTTCATAATGGATTAATTCATCCATACCATCCTTGTCATAGAGATGGAGGATTCCGAGCCAATGACCCATTACCAACATGGCCAATGTCTATTGCCGAGGAAGGAGTCTTCTCTTGTGCTATTGGTGAGAATGAGGATAAGATTCTTATCCTCTCTCCTGGCATGGAGCTAAATATCTCTCAATTATCTTTAAATGTCGTTGATAACTCAGATTTTACTGATGCTGAAGTCTCTTCACATCATCGAACTATTACTGCTGCTAAAGTATGGATGGAGATTGCTGGTAGAGCGAAGAAATGTGTTTTAGTTGGTACCTTACGACCCGGAACCACTGATCAGATCTCAACTAATCTTACCTTGTTCAAAGAGCTCTCACAACACGATCATGAAGAAGAAGAGGAGGAGGAAGAAAATGGAAAGCACTCTCATGCACATCATGATCACGATCATCATGATCATGACCATGAATCAGAGGAACCTGAGGAACTCGCTGTTCGCTTCACATTAGAATTAGTTTCTGATAAGAAACGAAAAGCATCTGAACTGACTACTACTTCATCATCACCCTATTTATATGAGGTTCATCTGATTGGTACATCGCGATGGTTTGTTGAAAATAGTGAGGAGGAAGAAGAAGATGATGCCATGGATGAAGAATAAGAGAATTTAATAATGTTTTTCTTTTTAAATTTCATTTCAATAGTCAGATAAGCTTTACAAACAATCCTTTTCATTAAAATAAATTCAGTTTCCTTTATTTCCTTCCATGTTTTTGATTATTTTCAAAGAGAAAGAGAACCATTAATTGAGACAACTGCCCTTTACCTTTCATCTATCTAGATCCGTCCACTAATCCAACTCCTCGGGTCGTTTCAACTATGACAATCATATAAGAATAACCATGAAAACAATTAGTTGGAGATGTACACTTACCGATTTCATAGCATTGCGAATAGAATCTTTATCATTGACATCTAAAGCATGTACAGGAGGACCAAGCTTTCCCACATCAATCTCAGGACCCCCTTTAAACAAAGACTTCCAATGTTGATTCCGAACAGTAGGTTGTGATTTTGTTAAAGTTAACCAAATATGAGGATCACCAATCGTATTATTATCAATCATCCAACATGAATCATCAACTTTCACAGCATGTGAAAACTCTTCAGAGAATATAACTTCTCGTCGAACAACGACAGAGAATTTATAGGTTCCAATCGTTACATTTACTTCTCGAGATGATATTGAATCACCATATTTACTTAAAGGGATATAAACTTCAATTTCTTCATTGGTTTGAGTCCATTCATAGCGATCAGTTTTACCTACAATAGGACGATCATCGTTATGATTTGGGTTCAGAAGACTTTGATATTCATCTTCAGCTTCATTATCAGCTTGAACTCTACTCTTAGTCTTTTTGTTTGTAGTCGTTTCTTTGTCTTTATCATATCCCACCTCTCCTAATCTTACTAATCGATTGACATATTGCCTGCCATAGTAGTACGCAAAGAAGAGAGCGACGACGACAACAAAGGGAGCAACGAGACGGATCCAATCATGTGCAGGATCGTGATATCCACCAAAGAGACGTGCCATAATGATATCAAGACTATAATGATAGAAGTGAACTTTCTTTATTCCGTGTTACCGTCGGAAGCCACTATCTGGTTTAACGGAACCAGAAACCCGTCTATCTGTCGGTAGCTTACCGACAAAACGACTGTTAAAACAATTTTGGTTCAAACATCAAAACATTCTTCTGTAGTTCTTTACAATCGACTATCATTTGACTTCTGATTTCTCTCATTGGAGTTAAAAGAGATTCCAAAGATCATTATTTTTTGAGGAATTTTTTTAGCAGATTGATTACTTGGTAGAAAGATGAGCACTCATCTAGATGTTGCTGATAGCTCTAACGGTCTTTATGACTACTCTTCCATTGAAGGTATTAAGAAACAACTTCAACTATTTTCTTTTTCACTAAACTCAACTGTATGTAGATTTAGATCCAAGTCAGACGAATGGTTTCCGAACGATTTATGACCGTGAGGTATAAAAGTTCATCAAATGTATTATCATCATTCTCTTTTGACCTCCTCCCTTCCAATAGGTTCCTTTTGAAATTCGTACCAAAACAGGTGATGAAAAAGCCAAACAAGGGACATTAGAGCTCTTAAAAATTAAAATCTTACTCGCAGGTGTTGATGAATCACCATCTATAGTGCGTGTTGAATTATCATCAGAATCAGATTTATTTTTCCATTATATGCATATAGTAGATGAAAAAGAATTTTTAAGAATACAAGAAAATCAAAAATTAGTAGTTGATTTTATTGATTATGCTACAGTATTAATAAGAATGTTAAATTCATGTATTAAAGAACCACATATTCATTTAGCAATATTAACAATCTTTACTGATAATAATAATGGACGTTTAGATTTTATACAAAATATGGAATATAAATTTGTTGAATTAATGTATTGTAATTGTATTCGTTCACCAGAAGATTTTGTACAAAATCATATTACTTATAGATATAATGCAATGAAACAAAAATTATCATTAGTTAATAATCGTTTACAAGAATTAACAAATTTAGTGAAAATTAAAAATCCATCATTATTATTACAATTACAAAAGCATAGTGGCAGTGGTAATGGTGGAAGTAGTGTGGATAGGCATGGAGCTTCTTCTAATCTTTCTGTTGTGAGTAATGGTGGTGGTGATCGTCATCATACTTTACAAACATTAAGTGGTAGTTCTCATAACTTAAACTCTGGGAAGTATTCTGCCTATCGGTAATCTGTTAGAATCGAGATGAGGCGGAAGATCGCATGGAAAGTGACGTTATAGATGAATAACTTGATTGATTTGATTTTTTCTTTGACTTTTTGTTGTCTTTCTAAAGAATATAGGAAGTTTATTAATTAATTAATCTTTGTATAAATAAAAAAAAAGAAGAGAAAAGAAAATAACTAGATTGGAGAAACAAAATGAGGCGACTTCTCGAAATGATAGGGACAAAAGAAGTTGCCGGCGGTTCTCTTGCAATCTGCCTCACAAGGGTTCTCATAGCTCGAATTATTCCACTGCTCATTCTTCCAAAAACAGTTCCTATTTACATTACAATAACACCGTACCCCACAACTCAACCCGCTAATCAACACAAGAGATTCTAGATAGCAACACCAATCACATGACAAATACAAATTAAAGAATCATTTTCATATTTAATGGTAACAAATCCATCGGTTTTACTATCCCAATAAGCGATTGTCTCAGAATAGATTCCTGCACCAGTTTTTTCAACAAAACATACTTGAACTATGTATTTGAAAAAAGGTGCAATTTCTCTCATTCGATCAATAACCTTTGTGGAAATTTGATCAGTCCAATCATAAAGTTTATTAGGTGTATATTTTTTCGAATCTAAGACATTTAACAAAGCCTTTCAATACCAGTGTTACTCAAGAACAGAGAACAAAACAATCGCGGAAACTTACCTCGTTGGTAATATTTTTCACTGTCTCTGAAAGAGGATTAAATTCATAGTGTTCAAGGTTCATATTTTCAATGGGAAGAGGGATAGAAATGAAGGTAATTGAAAGAAAGAATCAAAAAGTTTGTAACACATAAACAAAACGATATCGTTCCCACCAAAAACGATTGATTGAAACGGTGAATAAGAGTTTTATAAAAATCGACTATTCAAAATCTTGATTTTCAAAGGTCGTTTTTGTGGTGTTGAATGGCTCACCGTCAATCATCATATTTGAGACAAGTTCTTCTAGCTTAATTCATTTACCAATCATCATGGCATTACCAGCTATCTTACAGCCAAAGTAAGTGCCTTTTCATCATTGTCTCTTATAGTGTTTTGATGGATGTTCGTTAAATTTGTTCCTTAGAGAGGAGGATATCCAGAGATTATTATCTGCTGGTGTTCATCTTGGAACCCTCAACTCCGATTATAAGATGCGTGAATACATCTGGAAGAGACGTAATGACGGTGTTCATGTCTTAAACTTAGCAAAGACCTGGGAAAAGATTGTCTTAGCTGCCCGTGTCATCGTTGCCATCGAGAACCCTGCTGATGTTGTTGTTATCTCCTCAACTCAATATGGTCAACGTGCTGTCCTTAAGTATGCCCACTACACTGGCTCCCAATATCTTGCTGGTAGATACACTCCAGGTACCTTTACCAACCAGATCACCAAGCAATTCCGTGAACCACGTTTGATCATCGTCACTGATCCTCGTGTTGATCACCAAGCCATTAAGGAAGCTTCCTATACCAACATCCCTGTGATTGCTTTCTGTGATGCTGATTCTCCATTAAAGTATGTTGATGTTGTCATCCCAGCTAACAACAAGGGTAAATTATCTATCGGTCTTCTTTACTGGTTATTAGCAAGAGAAGTTCTTCGATTAAGAGGTGCTATCTCCCGTGAGAACTGGGAAGTTCCTGTTGATCTTTTCTTTTACCGTGATCCTGAGGAATTAGAGAAGGCTGAGGAAACTGGTTTCAAGGCCACCACTACTGAAGCCGTTGAGGAAGTTGCTCCTGCTCAAACTGAGACCTGGAATGAGACCACCACTGCTGCTGCCCCAGCCCCTGCTGCTGAAGGTAACTGGAACGAGACTGCCAACTGGGATGCCAACGCTAACTGGAAGGCTTAAATATGCAAGAATTTAGTTGTATTATCAATTAATTAACTATATTTTTGCACGAATTATATCATCCTCCTCCTCCTCTGCATGGACTACATAGTCGAAAATTGGATGAAAAAAATTAAGAGAAGAACTTACACAACCTCATGTAAAACTAAACTAAACAATATATAAGCATATATAATTGCGATTTTCGATTTTCTACAGCTTGTGTGAGGGAATCCTGACAACAATTGATCCAATTTCTGTTCTGCCTACTTCGTCTATTTCTTTTTCTACCAACATGATCTTAACCAAAGAGAAGTAGACAAAAGTTTGTTTCGCTATCGAGACAGTTCCAACAGAAAGTCAGATCTATGGCGTTATATAGCAAAAATACTCTGGTTCCGCCTCCTACTCGTTTCTGTGCTAAATAATATTCACTTTTTTTTTTAATCAGTTTGTTTATTCGATATTATGTTTATTTGTTGTACATTCTATCAATTTCTTTCCCTGAATGCAATAATTCGTGTACAATCATAATTTACAGCTAAACGCTTCAGATCAGAACCTACATAGATTGAATATTTTTTGACTTCCCTTCACTGAGATGTTTTCAACTTATGACAATAGAATACAAGCATTTGACAAACTGTCGGCTCCCTTGTAATTCCGAGGAGTTTTAGAATAACCGAGAAAGATTGAGAAAAATTACCAGATACTAGCTTGTTCATATTTTGAGAGTAATATTAGGAGAAAATTGGAAAACAAATGAAAATTTATACACAATTTCAGGAAACAAGCAACAAATCTCGACAGTTTTTCAAGTTATTCACTGAGGATAAAGTATGTGGATGGTTCTCTCCTAATAAAAGTCCAATAATCTCCAAACTCTCTTCATAGAGTGGCAAGGCCTTCCTATACTCTCCTTGATTATAATACAAACTAGCTAGATTGTTCATGCAGATAATTGCGTGAGGATGCTTGTCTCCTAATACCGCTCGATACATTCGCAAACAGTTTTCGAATAGGCGCAAGGCGATCTCATACTCTCCTTGATCCTTATACAAACTAGCTAAATTGTTCAAATAAGCTAATGTATCAGGATGGCTCTCACCAAGAACAACTGTCGCTACTCTCAGGCACTCTTCGTACATTGCCAAGGCCTTCTCACGCTCCCCTTGACTTTTATACACCATCGCGAGATTGTTCATAGCAGTTAATGTATTAGGATGGTTGTCTCCCAATACAGCTCGACTTCTTAGCAAAAACTCTTCGTAAAGTACTAAGGCCTTCTCACTCTCCCCTTGACTTTTATACACCATCGCAAGATTGTTCATGTTAGCTAATGTATTCGGATGGTTGTCTCCCAGTACATCTCTACTTCTGATCAAAGACTCTTCATAAAGTGGCAAAGCTTTCTGATAATCTCTTTGAATGAAATAGAAATTCGCTAAATTGCTCAGACATGATAAGGTAGTGGGATGGTTATCTCCTAACACAGACTTATTGATGTTCCAACATTCATTAAGCAGTGGAAAAGCCTTTCCATATTCTTTAACTCGAAGTAGCAAGGCGCCGAAATCATTCATAGCTCTCAAAGTCTCAGGATGGCTCTCTCCCAATACTAACTTCCGTATCCTCAAACACTCCTCCAACAGTGATAAGGCCTTTCCATACTCTCCCTGATCCTTATACAGCATGGCCAAGCTGTGCATGATGCCTAATGTAGAAGGATGTTTGTCCCCCAATACAAGTTTCATCATCTTCAAGCACTGTTCCAACAATGGCAAGGCCTTCTCATACTCTCCTTGATCCTTGTATAACCGTGCAAGATTGCTCAGAGACAATAATGTATCAGGATGGTTCTCGCCTAAAAGGACCTTCCTACTCTGCCAGCACTCTTCATACAGTGACAAGGCCTTCCCGTACTCTGCTTGATAAGAATACAGCATGGCCATATTGTTCAGAGAAGCTAATGTGGTAGGATGGGTGTCTCCAAATACAACTCTACTCCTTTTCAAACACTCTTCGAACAGTGGCAAGGCCTTCCCATACTCTCTTTGATCCCTATATAGCAATGCGAGATTGTTTAGAGAGGCTAATGTTTCAGGATGGCTCTCTCCCAATACTAACTTCCGTATCCTCAAACACTCCTCCAACAGTGATAAGGCCTTTCCATACTCTCCCTGATCCTTATACAGCATGGCCAAGCTGTGCATGATGCCTAATGTAGAAGGATGTTTGTCCCCCAATACAAGTTTCATCATCTTCAAGCACTGTTCCAACAATGGCAAGGCCTTCTCATACTCTCCTTGATCCTTGTATAACCGTGCAAGATTGCTCAGAGACAATAATGTATCAGGATGGTTCTCGCCTAAAAGGACCTTCCTACTCTGCCAGCACTCTTCATACAGTGACAAGGCCTTCCCGTACTCTGCTTGATAAGAATACAGCATGGCCATATTGTTCAGAGAAGCTAATGTGGTAGGATGGGTGTCTCCAAATACAACTCTACTCCTTTTCAAACACTCTTCGAACAGTGGCAAGGCCTTCCCATATTCTGCCTGTTTCATATACAACATTGCCAAATTGTTCATTGAGGCTAATGTCCCACGATGGTTGTCTCCGAGTAGAATTCGACTCATCCTCAAGCACTCTTCAAACAATGGCAACGCCTTACCATACTCTCCTTGATTATCATATAAAACCGCTAAATTGTTGGTTGAGAATAATGTATCAGGGTGGTCATATCCTAATACAACCTTTCTGATCCTCAAATTCTCTTCGTATAATGGCAAAGCCTTCCCATACTCCGCAAGTTCATAATACAAAGTGGCTAAATTATTCATACCCTGCACCGTATCAGGATGACAGTCTCCTAACACGAGTCGACATTTCCTCAAACATTCTTCCAACAGTGACAAGGCCTTTCCATAATCTGCTTGATCTTTATATAACATCGCTAAATTATTCATAGAGCTTAATGTATCAGGGTGATTGTCTCCCAGTACAACTTTTCGTCTCCTTAAACACTCTTCAAACAAAGGCAGGGCCTTCCCATACTCTCCTTGATGAGAATATAGCGATGCTAGATTGTTCATAGCAGTTAATGTATTAGGATCATTGTATACCTGCAATGATTCATATCTACTTTCATATTTCGATATAATCCACCCCCTCATTGTATCGAATATTTCTTTGTTTAGCTCGTTGAACCCCACAGTCCTTTTAATAGCATCATGAATTCGCTCTTTGTCCTCAGTTTTAAAACATTCGCTTCTTGATGTATCTATCGTTGCCAATATCTTGTCGATTACACGTACAGGGTTTGTATCAACATCTGTTATGAATTGTTCAACATTTGAAGGGCTCATCGCCACATCAAACTTAAACTTATCATTCAATTTCTTTCCTAATATTGTACAATATAACTCCCAGATACACCACCCTCTTTTGAGAGGAAGTGGATCGTCCCAAGAAGCTAACACCATTACTGTCCGACCAAACGAATGGATGGCATTCTTAAAAGTCTCTGACCACCACTCAAACTCTAAGGAAGCTGTTTTATGCTGATTGTTGCTAAATATATCGAACCATATTATCACATCTTCTTCATAAGCGAAGTGAGAGGTCAATGCTTCTAGCACCTCGAGAAAATGATAGTCCCAAGCATGCGAAATAAAGGCACTAGGACTTCCAACGAAATGAGCTGTGTCGTCTGACAACAATAACTGATTACAAAAAGAGAGCTGAGTCGCTTGAGTTGCAGGCTTGATAAAGTTCTCACAAACCTCTCTTGTGGTAGTAGTGGGAGTAAATCCTTGTTGCTTACTCCAGGAAATAAGAAATCGAAGTCGAATTCCAAGCTTCCAATCTTCGGTTTCTTCATTTGACGTTCTTTGAATTGAACCTTTGAGCCCCATCAAGCCTAATAGTGTAAGATACAGAAAGACTAAAACTCTTATTAGAAAATTTTGAAGTATCATCTTCCCTCAAATAGTTTCTAGTTGTTTGATCTATCCGAATATCATTAGGAGATTCGGAGAGAGGATTGACAAATTTGTGCGCGAAGAAATCCACAAATCGCACTTTTATGATACTCACCCAGGGAAACGGGTTTTGTCGCAAAATGCTTTTTTTTTCGATAACTTTGGATCCAGTGAATATTATCAAAAAATTTCAATTGTGTTTGATTAAGTATCTAATTAAGAT